>PQWD01005495.1:104057-254510 GCA_019425675.1 Leucinodes orbonalis
CCCTTTACAAGAACTACTATTGTAATAATACACATATAAATCAGAACAAAATAATTATATTTATACTCGTATATGTTTTCAATGAAAATAATTAAAATAAATAATTATACATATATAAAATAATTGATATATCAACTAGAAAGATAGAATTCCTTGACACGTTTTTTAAAATGGAAACACTAGGGCTGTCACGAATCTTAGCGGGAAGAGAGTTCCACAAGCTAACTGCATGAACAGTGAATGAATAGGAAAAGAAGTCAGACTTATGCGGTGGAAAGCAAGTATAGATTTTAAGTGAGACCTGCAAGAATCTTCAGTATTACGAGTAAAAGAAAATAAATTATGTCTTATTTATGTAAAAACTGCATTGTTTTAATGGATATTTACATACTTAATTATTACCTTGTTATTTTACTTTAGTTTGAGAAAACAGTGATTCCCTTAATATAACAGTACTCAGTCCCTAACTATTTTAGATTTGTGGGCGTGATACAAGAATCTTACAAAATATGGATGGGTATAATCCTGCTGATGACCATGGTGTTACTGAGCTCCCTTATGTTGCATTTATGGGCGGTAAGAGATTTTAAATCACGTCAGACCTTTTATGTATTAGATGGCCATATTTATTTATTAGGACAATCAACAAGATAATAAATAATAAATATCCACTGACATTTACTCAGCGCCATCTAGCCCCAAGTTATGCGTGCAGCCTGTATTATGGGTACTAAACAACGGATAAACATACTAATATATTTTTTTTTGTAAATATATACATATTATACATAGAAAACACCCAGACCATTACAAATAGACATGTTCATACACACAAATGTTTGTACTGCCCGGGGATCGAACCCGGATCCCTTGGTGTTGCAGTCGACTTCTCAACCGCAACACCAAATGGGTCGTCAAAAGATGAACACTGGTACAAGCAACAATAAATTAGAGACAAACTTAACGCTAAGTGTCACCTTACTTATAGGTTGAGACGGCATGCTTTGTGGACTTTAGTGCTTAAAATGAAACAATTTTATACAATTCTTAAAAATTATATTTTTTTATTTATTTATTCATTATATTTTTGTACTTAAATTAAACTGATTTATATACAACTTTTACCATTTATTTTGATTAAAGAGATTTTACAGAAGCCCGAAAAAAAAATGAATTTATATATCCATACTAATATTATAAATGCGAAAGTATCTCTGTCTGTCTGTCTGCCCGTCTGTCTGTCTGTCTGACCACCCAAACCCTTCAAATAGGGGAGGAAGTATCATATCCAATTTTTCGCAGTTTTTTAAGATAGATTTTATTGAACTTGGTATGTTGATAGAAGGTAACCTAGAATAGGTTTAAGGCTACTTTTTGTCCCGTTTTAACCCCCCACTTCCCTAAAATAGGGGTTAGAAGTTTGTATGGAACATTCTGCAATTTTGTAAAACGACGCTGAAGGGGAAGGCGAATATTATACTGGACTTTATATATATTGGATATGGACTCCAAAACCTTTAAACTTGGGCGAGGGATTCCTATGTACAGTGATATATATGTATACATATTTTAGTGTTGCAAATCTGCATATTGAAGTTTTTGCAAATCGGCCCTTAAACCCTTAAAAAAGGGGTAATTTATATTTGACTTCTCCTATTTATTAAAGTGAAAAGCAAAAAATTGGTATGCGAAGCGAAAAAGAAGAAGAAGAAGCAGTGTTGGAGTATTAAAATTATTCTGTTTTCGTTACCAGGAAAGCGGAGCCATGTTATCCCGAATTTAACGGGAGCGAAGCCGCGGGGAAAAGCTAGTATATATATATATATATATATATATTTGCACTGTCATCAGCATCACCTCATTATGTCCCTACCGAGGGGCACGAGCCCACCTTCACCGTAAGAGCGTCGGATAAACGTACATATAATTTCGAAATTTCGAAACTACATTGGAACGTGTCGGGGTTTCAACCCCAGCCCTCCCGGTAGGAGGGTAACAGTCCATACCATTGAGCCACCGACGCTCTAAACAACTACTATATTGATATATTACCAGGATAATCATGATAATTATCTCGATTACAATTCACCTAAATGTGTTTACTGTATTGTTTCAGGACTTTGGATTCGATCTTCGTTATATATTTTTTTATATTGTATCCGTAGCCCACATTTTCCTGCCATGCCATTATGCATCTAAATTAAAAACAATGGTACGTGTTAATAGATAAGTTCCTTTAATTTTATAAATTTAAAACATCAGTCTATAACAGAAACATTTGTGTTTAGTGTGGATAAAATAAAGCCATACTTCCTAACACTTTCTCAAAATTAGAACAGTCACACAACAAAGAAATTTCTTACTTGGAGATTCCGCTGCGTACCCTGCGTAAACGGTTAAAGTTTCGCAAAAGTCATGTATTAGAGTATTGTTACCCTTTTAAAGGTCTACAAAAAAGTCCGTGCCAGCATATGTCTATCTTTTAAGGTTAGCTCCTATAAATATTTTTTGCTAAAAAATTTCTAAATAATGCATCATTTTGCGAAGCTATTTTCATAAATATGATATCAATCCTTATCCAAATAAATGGCAAACACAAATTGCGGCATTCATAATTTCCAAAAAATAAAACATTATATTTCATTTTGAAATTCAGCCTATATTTAAGTAATACTCTTTGTTTATTCTTAATTATATCGACACAGATCAGTCTTACATATTTTTGCCAAAAATGACAGTTTTTATTTTTCATTGCACACAGAAAAGACTTACTTGTCTACAGCAGATAATATTAACCTTATTTAAACAATCAAATTATTACCATCCATTAAATAACTCTTATATAATATGCTCAAAATGATATTCACTATTCTTACTAAATAAATAATATTTTATAATACTTGTAGTTTACATAATAAAAAATAATCAAAAGTTATTCACAGAATGGACATCTTTCCTGTAGACATTTTAAAGAAAAGAAAAGAGGTTGAGTGAGGGTTATTTCTAAGGATAAATCAGAACTGTCTGAAAAGAAGCGACTCAATCTCGTAACAGGATTTTGGTTTACTAAATTTTGGTTTTGAATCAAATCATCAGGTGTTAATATTTCAAAGTAACCGGGTGTTATTGACTCAGATGTAGCTTCACTTGTTCCTGGGCTATCTGGAGATGGAATAGAATGAGCGTCAGTTGGGCTATTACCTACTATAATTGGAAGATCCTGCTTGAGGAGAATCAGGTTAAAAATAGCCTAAGTCCTCACTTAGGCTATTTTCGCCTGATTAAATCAAACTAATTCAGAATTAGAAGGGAAACTCGGAACTTTGAACTGTATTTGAATTTGTCCTTATTCGTAATGCGAACATTCTTGATGTGCTGTGCAATTTAAATAGCTTAATCGTCTAGCACGTATATTATTAGGATTCTGAATACTCCAGCTTCAATCAAGCTTTGCTTGATGTATTTCGAGAGTTCCTTTGAAAGGACGTGTGGCACTCTCAATCAAAACTTGGACTCGTCGATCGTATAAGTTTCTACAAGTATGCCTCTACAATTAACGCGTATCATACACATACCATAAAACTATCCAAATTCGATACGTCATTTCCCATCGCAACATGACTGTCACACATACGTTTAATACTGAGTTTCTTTTGTTCATGCCTGCTTCTTTTTCTCTTTCTCGGAAAGCTGATTTTAGTAATACTTGCTCGTGGCATCGTAACTGTAACAATCACTTGAAGTTGAAACTGTAATACATTAGACATTACATACAGTATCGTTTTAAGCATATAAGTTGCGCACAGTAGGTATTGGCCACGTTGCAAGCGGTACATACCAAATAAATGCCGGAAACTGTCATTAAAAGTGGGGATAGTTATAAATCATCGATTGGATTTCATCACCTGAGTAACAAAACATTTTTATAAAAATGTGTAAACTGTTTTTGACACTATAAAAGTAGCTTTACTCCCTTCCTGTACACAAAAGTATTTCTTGTAAACACAGGTGTCTACAAGAAAGATGTCTACAGGAAGGACAAATGCCATTACATTAAAGAAGGCGTGTTACATTTTGAGGTTACAATAAAAAGAATTAGATTTTGTAACCAGATCCTTAATATGCGTAGAAGTTTAGGTCTCATTTATCTATAAAGGGTACACTTACCAACATATACGCAATACAGGAAAGACTTACCAAACACGACCAAAATCTTGTGTAACGCTTTAATTAATTATTCTTCACAATCATCAACATGGTTTATCAAAATAACGAACAAGTGACAGATGAAGTAAACAGTAACGTCAAAACGATGACAAAAAAATAACGGTTGCAATTCAAAATTTTAAAAATATTGCATATTTTTCGTGCCTACAGAAGAAGACAATAAATATCAGAACAATATGTTTATATATTTTTATTCGTAATTTAGGAATGATAATATTTTCACAAACTTATGTTTAAATAGTTGCTTTATTTGTAATGTTCATTTCATCAAAATAATGAAACTTTTCGTTTCTGGAATATTTTTAAAACGTGTCCAAATCAACGTGCGAAGTATCCGAACAGTCCACGGAAGGGGAGATTTTCACACAAAAGAGATTCATAAATTAATATTTTATTAATCAAATCTGAGACAATTTGGGTAATCAAATCGGCAAAAAGGTAAACTTGACTTTAAAAAATGCTTGCACCCTAATATAATGTTTATGGACAGTTTATGTAGCCTGAACACTTTTCAACGTTTTTGTGTTTGACCCAAATACCTTATTTATCACAAGTATTTCATTTTAAACAAAATTGCCCTTTACATTATTCAATTTAAATGAATATCTTATGGAATATCGCAGTTTTAACTCACCTATATAAACGAAGTAGCGGGTGAAAGAGAGCGTTAGGCCAAAGTAACTATTCCACGCGGACGAAGTCGCACGCAAAAGCTAGTGAATGATATATTCTTTTAGTATGTTTGTAATGTATAACTTTAATATAGGTAGATTACCTATGAAAATTTGCACATCGAGATTCGATAGAATATGTCTGAAACAAGCAAAAAATGAATTCTTGTTATATTATTCTAAGTCAACAGAGACAGCGACCATGATCTACTGCAGCGGTTGGGAGAAAGTCATCTCGAAGAGTGTCGCCAAGGTGGTGCCGTTTATGATGGCACGAGCACAAATATCAATTCAACTTAGATTTTACATTTTCGAATTTGACATGGAGTTATTTGTCATTGTAAGTAACTATTGTTGGACCGTTTTATAACAAACTAGCGACCCGCCCCTGCTTCGCACGGGTGCAATGTTGATCGTAAAAGGCACGCTCCCGGCTTCCCCGTCGGCCGGTATCGCCGCAAACCAACCGCAAACGCTACGCACCGCAATTTTTATATATTTAATATCTTCGAAAATGTTCATTTAAATCATATGCTGTAAAGAACTACTTAGATCTTTATTCAACAATCTATTTAAAATTAAATTGGATAATATACCCTCCGCATGCGCACCCCCGCCAATGCGACGCCCTTGCAACGGGACGGCCGTGCAGCAGAATAATATTTTTATTTCGCATAACTTGAAAACCAAACGTCCATTTTAATCATTCAAAGACCAAATATTATCTACGTAAACTTTTCTTAGTGATGAATAATTTATTTTGTTAAGGATTAGTAGCATGAGTAAAATAAACGCGTTTTAATGTAGCCAAAAAAAATATTTTTTTTTAAATAAAAAAAATGGTTGTTGTGCTTCACCCGACATAGGTAGGTATAGTGTGTCGCGGACTTTTTTGTAGATATTAATGAGATCTACACTTATAGTTCTATCTTTTATAGTTTAGGCAGAATACGCAAAAAAGCAACTTTTCTGGTAGTTTTTTTCCTTTTTTGTCCGAAAAACCCAAAATATCTTACGGAACCCTATTTTTTTTCAAAATAAAATTTAGCCTATGTTATGCGGGATTAATTTAGCTTTCGAATGGTGAAAGAATTTTTAAAATCGGTCCAGTAGTTTTTGAGCCTATTCATTACAACCAAACAAACAAAAAAGTTTTCCTCTTTATAATATTAGTGTAGATTACTTAGTATAATCACTAGATTATAAGCTGGTGGGTTATATTACGTCCCCACCGAGAGGCACGAGCCTACCCGTAAAGGGTGTATATACCGTAATCCTCCACGCGGGCCCAGTGCGGATTGGCCGACTTCACGCACAACCTTCGAATCTCTTCGCAGGCGTGCGCAGGTGTCCTCACGAAGTTTTCCTACACCGTAAGAGCGTCGGATAAGGTACATATTATTTCGAAAATTCGTAAACACATTAGTACGTGGCTGGATTTGAACCTCAGCCCTCCCGGCAACAGTCCACACCATTGAGCCACCGACGCTCTAGCTGGTCGGTTACAGCTATCTAATTTTGGTATTAGAACAAAATTAATATGAAATTTAAAATATGATAGATATTAAGTTCCAATATTTCACAATACATGTTGTTGTATGCTAATAAAAACGCGATATTATTACGTGTTTCTAACACTATATAAACTATGTCTTTAGGGTTTGAAATACACACACTCTTTGGCGTTGTGTGCATTTCAGTGGATATTATTTTTTTATATTTATGTAAAATTTAATTGCTTTTTTTCTTTATTCCAGATGATGAAAACATCTTACTCAATGTTTACGCTCATGCGGTCATAAGTTTAGTCATACTCGTATTTAGTATTTACGTTAAAGTATGCGACAAGTTGAGGTGTGCAATTATCTTGTATTGTGACATCACTAGGTAGCAGTTTATAATCGTCATTTTTTCCATGTAACAAAATAAGAGTGACCTTTTAATACAATTAGTATTATGACTAAAATAAAAATGGATCAGAATTATTCAGTTTAGGCTATTGTTGTTAAAGCACGTACGACCACACTAAAATTATCATTCTTGATTACCGAACAAGTAATATTGCATTAATTTTCATGTAGATAAGAAATAGGCTAGCAAGAAAATATACCACGAACTGAGGAAGCTACCGATGTCATTTTAAAGCATAGCAAACAACAACGTGAGCAAGATTTAAATCGATAAACGCGGTCGATATGGCCTCGTGCCGCACTAATACTAACGGGAGTGCGGGCAGTGTTGCCGTCTTTGTTTTAGATAAATTTACTAAGCGCGAGTCGGAACCGCCCGTGGAGGGTTCCGCAGCAGTAAGTAACATAAAATAAAGTATATTTCATGTACTTAGGCACCGACTACAGCTATAATATGAAAAATAGTGGTTCACCGTTTTTGACGTAAAAATCTACTACGAAATCTTTCAAACTAAATTTCGTTGTTTGATTTCATGGTAATGTACATCATACATTTTTTTCGATTTTATCAACCCCATAGTTTAGACACATTTTTTTCAACTTTGGAAGTGTCTCTCGCGCAAACTATTCATTTCATAAAAAAAAAATATTAGAAACCTCGATATCATTTTTCAAGCTCTACACAAAAGAGCTGAGTTGGCACTGAGCGCGGGAGACGTGCGGCGTGCGGGGTGTCCCTTCCCCTGCGCTTCATGTCATACCCCGGTTGCCATCTCAAATTGTAGCGTGTTTTATCTACTTATCTTCACATAATTTCAAGAACCAGCATCACTGCACCTTAAGAATAATAATAAAATCACCTAAAAACATTCCAATGTGTTATTATTTAACAAGTCCTATATATTAACCGAGACCAAATAGCCAAAAGTTTTTTTTATCCTCTATAGGCAAACATTTGACCGCCATCTTACCTGATGGTAAGTGAAGCGGCCGAGGATCATGCCTGCCTAGAAACAGCCTATTCACTCTTGCCTTGAAGACGGCCAGGTTGTAATGATAGGAGAACACATAAGGAGGCAAAGAGTTCCATTCCTTTGCGGTGCGCATTAAGAACGACGCACCATAGCGGGCTGTGGATGTGTGGAATGTTAAAGTATTATTTTCAGTTTCTTTAGTACATTACAGCTTGAATCACCTACTAATGTAATTAAGATGATCCAGTTCAATTCAATACTGATAGCAAACTATAATGTAACATAGCTGGTGACACACAATAATTACAGATTATTATTGACCCCGTCAGGGGGTAACAATTTAAAGAAAGGACGTCTTATTATTAAAGTTTTTTTATTTATATTAAAGTTATTTAACTCATGGACATGTTGATCTCCACGCCTGCACTGCATTTGTTTTTTGTTATCATCTATTTAGATTTATATTATTCTTAACTGTTTAATAATATTGTTGTAGATAATTATATTTAACTTATACTTATTATGATAAAAATTGTAAATATAATTTGCTTTATATAATTATTTTGAACAAATAATAATTCTGTACAAAACACTTTTTTTTTGGAAAACGACTGTCTGAACCATAGATATAGTAAGCGTAGCGCGCTTATTCTAAATCTATGGTCCGAACCAGTGGTAGCTTTATTTGACATTCGTAAGTAAGGACCTAAACTGAATAAAAACTTTTCATTTAATTTCATTGATAAGTATTGGGTGAGGATTTTACAATAATTCTATGGTCAAAATATTGATGATACTGACATGTGGGTTCATATGTGGAAACGAACACAGAGAGACAGACACAATATAGCCCGTAACTTATCAGAAGTAATTACATGCAAACAAAAATAATATTTCATTTTTGTGTTAATTAAAAAAATAACACAAAACTATCCACATAATTTTAATATCGGAATCCTGGCTTAAGCCTTGTTTATCCTCTACTACTTATGTTCTCCCTGGTTTTCAGCTAGTGCGCAATGATCGTCTCAATAAATCTGGTGGTGGTGTCGCTGTTTATATCCGGGCCCACATACAATTTACTGAAGTTTGTATTTCTTCTTCGTCTAGTTCTTGTGGTGCAGAATACCTATTCCTTGAACTTTCTCTTTCGCACAATAAAGTACTTCTTGGTGTCTTCTATAGTCCCTCTCTAAGAATTGATTATTTTTCGCAGCTCGAAAAACTTCTTGAAGACCTAACGCCTTTATATGGTCACACGATAATTATGGGTGATTTTAACACATGTATTCTAATAGATGAAGCCCGTGCTCGTCGCCTCTTTTCTATTTTAAATTCCTGCAACTTAAATATGCTTAGTTATTCTGTACTCTTATTTTCCAACAGTGTTCCATCTCTTCTAGATCTTACTAGTTCTTCCTGTGATCACGTGCTAAGCACGCCAATGGCATGCATTTATGCTTTTCATACCACGACCCCCTAAAGCAAGCCTAAGGTGGTGCTTATGCAAATTTCGGTGGCATAGATATTGATAGGCTACGGTTGATGCTTTAATGCTGATTACTCTAAAGTAATTAGTACCGGTTCTATGGATGAAAAGGTCAATATTTTTAACACTATCTTAGTCTCCCTTTATGATAAGCATGCACCTCTTCGACCTGTTAAAATAAAACATTGCCCTGCTCCTTGGCTAACCACTGAAAAGTCTTGCGAGATAAAAAATGCTGCCAAGCGTAAATATAAAAATAATCCATCGGATTTCAACTTGGAGCGTTATAAAGCCATTCGGAATCGTTGCAACAAGATGTGTAGAGATGCTCAGCGACGCCATATTCACAGTTCTGTTGAAAATGGTGACCCATCTAAAGTATGGAGGTTCCTTAAGACTCTGGGTATTGGTTGCTCGCACTGAATCACCTTGTAAAGGTATCAATCTCAACCATTTAAAAGTTATTTTTCCACTTCTGTCGCCTTTGATGTCGTTTCTAAAATAATTTCTTTCATCACTACCACTTCCTGATATTCCTTTTTTCCTTTAATCAAGTATCTGAGAGTGATGTAGAGTGTCTTATCTGTAGCATCTAATGCTGCGGGTAGTGACTGCATTAGTCGTACTATGATTGTTCCCATTCTTGACATCCTAGCACCCACTATTACAACTTTCCTAGTGCTTGGAAAGAAGCACAGATAGTTCCTCTTCCTAAAAAGAAAAATCCTTCTTCTTTTTCCGATTACCGTCCCATTTCAATTTTACCATTCCTATCTAAAGTCCTAGAGCGTATTGTGCATCAGCAACTTAGTTCTTTTCTTACAAAACACCAGCTCCTTAATTCCTTCCAATTCGGTTTTCGCCGCGGTCATAGTACGACTACAGCTCTTATGAAGGTCACAGAAGATATTCGTGCAGGCATAGATAATCAACATCTCACTGTTCTTACCTTACTTGATTTCTCCAATGCTTTCAACACGGTTGATTTTGATGTCATGCTGGGACTGTTACGCTCTATTAACATATCCCCATCTTGACTGGTTCCATGGTTATTTATATGGGCGTCGGCAGCGCATTCGTTTAGAAAATGTTGTTTCTGACTGGTGTGGGGTTGCTGCTGGTGTACCGCAAGGTGGAGTGTTATCTCCTCTTTTATTTTCTCTGTTTATCAATTCAATTACTAATCAACTTTCTTCTTCATTTCATCTTTATGCTGATGATCTCCAAATTTATGCACAGGGCAGACTTAATGACCTCGCAAGTGTTGTGCAGGTCATTAATACTGATCTGACTCGCATCTCTGATTGGAGTAAGTCGTTTGGGCTCAATGTTAACCCCTCTAAAACGCAGGTGATTGTTGTTGGTCAGTCCCGGCTGATAGCTAAGATTGGTTGGAGCACTTTGCCTTGCGTATGTTTTGATGGTGTTCAAATTGAGTACTCCAAAACTGTTAAAGACCTTGGAATAATTATTGGCAGTGGTTTTACATGGAAGCCCCAAGTTGTTGAGGTCAGCAAGAGGCTGTATGCTGCGGCTGTATTTATTCTTTCTGCTCCTCAGTACCTTAAAGAACGATTTCAGTTCCTGAAACCCACACAGGGTCGTGATTTGCGCACAGCTAATAAACTCCATCTTATATTTCCTCCTTATTCTACGCATGTCTATACTCAGTCCTTTACTGTGCAGTCTGTTCGTTTATGGAATTCTTTACCTGTGCATAAATTTCGTGAATCCAAAACCCTTCCTATTTTTAAAAAGTGAGTCAAGGATTATTTCCTTGCTTAGTGGATTATTTCATTGTCCTCTTTTTCCTGTCACTGTTATTTAAGTTGATTAAGTCGTATTTGTATATTATAAAGTTTATATATTTAATTTAGGTATTTATTGTTTTCAATATTATACTATGTATGTATATATTAAAAATTATGGTTATGTGTTTTCTTTATATATTATATATATATATATATATTTTAAGTTAATAGTTACATATGTATGTATTTAAGTATGTATATATATATATATATTTAGGTTATTTGTTTTTCTTTTATTCTTGTTTATATGTATGCATACCCCTTCTATCAATTGTCCTCTTCCATTATAAGTTGGTTGTCTGGAAGAAATTACTATTTAGTAATAAGGCCGCCAATTGTACTTTTTTTCCTGTGCAGAATCTTGTTAAGTGTTTAATTTGTTTTGTGCAATAAAGAATTATCTATCTATCTATTTATCTAATATATTCCATATGAACGAAAGCCTCGCTTAATGGTTACCACGTGGATAAAGATGCAAAAAGTATATATTGTATTAAAAATAATATCATCATCATTAGCTCATTAAACGTCCCCACCGAGGGGCACTACCCGTATGGGGTGATTAGGCCTTAGTCGTCCACGCGGGCCCAGTGCGGATTGGACGACTTCACACACAACCTTCGAATCTCTTCGCAGGCGTGCATGAAGGTTTCCTCACGATGTTTTCCTTCACCGTAATAATACTGTTAAGGCGAATTTTATAACATAATGTATTTTATCAAATTCGTAGGTACTTCATTATGAATTACGACAACCACGTAATTATTCGAATATGCAGCTAAAATAAATATTGATAATAAATAAGTTAGCACGTGGTCACAGTTTTAAACCGTTTTAAATTTATTGAAAACGGGATTTAAACCACAGATTTTGTTTTCGGTTTATTTGCAACTCTACACGTGGACCAATCCTCAGCAGATACCATCCATCTGCTACCTTAACCAGGTCATCAGTGGACATTTAAGGCTATAATGATGATAATATTTAATTTTAATAGCAATAATAACAAAGCTTATAAAGTTACGATCAGAAAAAACCAAAGTATAATTTATATTTCTTTATTATACAACACCATGTATGTATAAATAAAATAACAACATATTATTGCCTTCAATAAGTTAAAAATAATAAATTGGAATAGGAATGTTACAATTGTGCTACTAGGATTGTTACATAAATACCACATAAATACTTAACATATAAAATAATGCAAAATAATGATTCATAATGGAATTTAATGATAACATCATTATTCATTTTAATTTCATAAGATACCCATACATAAGAACGTGAAAATAGAACAGAGGTTACAAGCACTTCTCAAAGTAAATATAAAAGAAAATAAATATCTATAATCATAAAATGACGTGGTAAGTATGAAATCTTTGATTTGGTACTTATCATGTTCGCTTTTAAGACTTCAATAGACTAACTAAATGAAGCAACCAAATCGAATTGGAATTATCTAGGACTACAATGTGAAACCTGGAATAAACGACCCACATGACTTAATTACACTACTAACTAAATAAAAACATACAAAAAAACTCACTATAACCCATAATATTTTCATTGAAAACAAACCACATGGAATGTAAAGGCACCATACGTATATTCTAATAGAAGGGATAACTTTTTCATTGCTTTACAATTGTTTAGAATATTTAAATCTACGTATTATATACATAATTTTAAAGGTAATCGTAATTAATATCTATGGTTCTGGCTTATGAAGAAAGAGAGGAGAGAGCTAATATATGATAATAAGAGGTTGCAAAGCAATATTATAATAACACTTTTATTAGTTGAGAATATATTAGGTTTCCTTTTATTAAAATATACATACACACCCAAATTTCGATGCAATCTATTTCATACAAAGTTTTTACCTCAAACATGACATCTAATTTGTTCATATTAAAAAATATTTCGGACTGATCTATTATAAGCATATCGCTAAACAACATATAGCTTTGCAAATCTACTATGTAGAACCCGACAAATTAAAGATGGTACCCAACTGTGATTGATTGGATACGCAAATATTATTTGGTCGTCTTATACATAATTTTGTGACAAAATCTGCCCGAAATGAGAGCATTTCGGTAGAGAATACATGAAAACACTTAAGAAGTTTCCATTCACATATCAACAAGATAAATTTGAACAATCTAATATTGAGAAACCGAAATGTATTACAATAATAAATAAAATTATCATTAATGATGAATATAATATAAATATTTTCATTCATTCTCCATTTTATTCATGCATCATTTATTGTTTCGTACAATAAATTCCAAATAGAATAAAATGATCATAATTTTGTTTCGATTTTAGACGATTTTATTTTTGCAACAATAAACATAAATATATTTTATATCCCTTAAAAGGCTACTGGACCTTAACAATGGCATATTTTCTATATTACAACTGAAGGTTGTCATAATAGTCCTCTTTTGGCCAAAAGCAATTTTAAAATTTTTTTGGTCTGTGTTACACAAAAATCAACCATAATAAGCTGAAAATATGTTTGAAATTGTGACATTAAAGATGTTACATAGTTCTAATTGAACTTCGAAGTTAAAAAGAGTCGTAAGTGATATTTGCTATTGAAAAGAGGAGTTATATTTAAATATTACCTTTAAGGGCTGTTCAATTTTGTAACGATATATTTAACATTTCATTTCTTGAATCTTCAAAAAATACAATATATTTATTTAAACTCTTCGACTGAATTCTTAAATAAAATAAAGAAATCAAATTTATTATATTGACATTACTTACAAAAAAGAACATGATTTTCGTCAATACGAAGTTCACATTTCGCCTCAGTTAATAAGAATCAACAAAATACATTTAAATCATACAAGCATATACAAACAATATTATTTGTTTTCTATTTTCCAAATCTAATGTCGATAATTTCCTTATAAACTCGGCACGTTGGGACGGCGTTAGTTCCTGTAAGATGTTAACAATTATTAAAACACTAATATTCTAAAGACTTAGATCAACAATTAGGTGGTGGAGTCGGTACTGAGTCGTCTAGGTAGGTACCACCGCAGTGCCAGATATCGTTCACTAGGTGGTAGACTCGGCACTGAGTCGTCTAGGTAGGTACCACCCCAGTGCCAGATATCGTCACGTGAAATAGGAGTGTGACGCACTTTTGTGTTTCCGGATGAGGGCACTGTAGCTAATGTAATTACCGGGTATAAGAGACCTAACATCTGTTGTCTCGGGTGTCAGGCGCAGTGCGGCATTGATGGAGGACAATAACTGTCTATCAGTTGTTGGTCTCCTTCAATGCCGCTCTGTCATAGTCAGGCATCTCACTTACCATCAGGTGAGCGTCTGACTTACACATTGATATCCACAGTTTCAGTTAAATGTATGGGGAACCCCAAAATATGTTAATTTTTTTCAAGTTTCTTATTAAAACCTAATAGCGGTTTTCATAATACATATACGTACAAACTTTGAATAGTGTAGTGCTTATAGTTTCGGAGAAAAAAGGGGTTGTGATATTCGGACGAACGGACAGACAGAACTTGACAAATCTATAAGGGTTCCGTATTTTGCCATTTGGCTACGGAACAGGCCTGTACTTACCAGGACTAGATTGTTGACAGTTTGCATCACAGCCTCCTGCTTTATCGCCCTCAGGTTCCTCTCCAACACCGAGTTGTCGTCAGTCGCTTGAGATTCCAACCATTCGCACACCGCTTCGTTGTCGTGCTCCCATTTGTGGGACTAAATAGATAGAAATATTTGGAATCACATACCTAAATCATAATTATTGGACGACTAATTTGGTGGTAATAAAATCTATGTTTTCAGATATACGACCCAATTGGTGTAATGGTCGAAACGTCGGCTATAAACCATGGGTTCCGAGTTCGATCCCCGGGCATTACAAACATTTGTGAGCATGAACATGTCTGTTTGTATCAGTCTGGGTATTTCTATGTATAACATGTAGGTATATATTTTCAAATATCTATATAAGTATGTTTATCAGTTATTTAGTACCCAAACTACAAGCTCCTCGCTTAATAGATGGCGCTGTATGAATGTCAGTGGATATGAATATTATTTATTTATTATTTATAATAAAAAATGTAAATTTTCATGAACCATGCTTTGCCTTAATCTAGTTCTTTGGAACCTCCATTTAAGCAATAGAAGCCTTTGTTAAGAGGTTCCGCTCTTCGATATTATGTTAATATCACTAGGCTATAATCATTTTTGTTTCAAAGTTGTTACTTTGAAGTTTAAATGTGTGTGTGTGTATATGTATGGATGTGTGTGTGTGTGTGTGTGTGTGTGTGTGTGTGTGTGTGTGTGTGTGTGTGTGTGAGTATGTATGAGTATCTCTCTCTCTGTGTGTGTCTGAGTATGTATGTGTATCTCTCTCTGTGTGTGTATCTGTGTGTATGTATGTGTGTGTGTGTGTGTGTGTGTGGTGTGTGTGTGTGTGTGTGTGTGTGTGTGTGGTGTGTGTGAGAGTATGTATGTGTATCTCTCTCTGTGTGTGTGTCTGAGTATGTATGTGTATCTCTCTCTGTGTGTGTATCTGTGTGTATGTATGTATGTGTGTGTGTGTGTGTGTGTGTGTGTGTGTGTGTGTGTGCGTGTGTGTATAATATGATTACCTCAGCCTCCCCGCGGTCCTCGGCGTACCACCGTCTGAGCGTGGCCGCCGCGGCGCCCCTTTCTTGCGAACACACCCTCTTCTCTTGTTCGTGCTGTCGTAAAAGTCTACGCAGTCTCCAGTACAGCTGGCGGCGAGAATCGCGCCACGGTATTATGTCCTGGTCGGGGAAAATTGCCAATCAATCAATGAGAATAAATAAAAAAAATATTTATTTCAGTCTATCTATATTAAGTGTAAATATTTTTTTATTCTAAATCGGGTGTGGTTGTGTGGTTATGTAAGGTAACATTACATTTTCACAAAATAATGTCTGCCAAACTGTGTAACGGCAGAAGTTCTCGTTCAAGACAATGTTACAGCTTATAACTTAATGTATTAGAGTACTTAAAACTACAAAAAAAAACCATCAAAGATTCTGACGACGACGAAACGACAAATCTGTGGAATCAGTTGCCATGTGAAATATTCCCTGAGCGAAACGACCTGGCGACCTTCAAGTAAAGAGCGTATTATATATTAGTACCTATGCCGTGATGTTGGCACCTCGTCATTAGTATGCTATGATAAGACGGTCCCCTGGGTTTTGCTTATTCAGTTTTATTTTCGCCACTTATCAAAGTTTTGGGCATGATCTCAGTCGAAAGTTATATGGACCATTCTGTCACCCTCGAGTAAATTACTAAATGCCTTGCTCGAGGTTGGTAAGTGATCCCAGTATTGTTAGTGTTTCTGATTAGTATTGTTATTTTCATTTTTAGTTTTTTATCTCATGTGTTGTTATTCTAATGTTTATCAACGTTGTGTACGCCTATAAAGGGTATATGTACCAGACCTTAACCTTTAACTAAACGTTGTCCAATGTTGTGTATATATACTGTTGGTGTACCTTTTTAAATAAATAAATAAATAAACAAAACGTAGGTCCCGTAGGGGAGTCTTATCAAACCAATGATATTTACAGACAAGGTGCCAACATAACAGTATAGGTACTATTATATGAAACGCACATGGGTGACGGCGTCATTTACCATCAGATGAGCCATCTCCTCTTTGCCCGCTTACCCATAAAAAAGTTATATAATACGTATGTATTTACAAAAAACATGCCAGTACCTATGTATAAATCGTTTAATACCCAAAGTACAAGTTCCTTGCTTAAAGCCATTGTGCAAAAGATCCTCTTATCATCATCATCAGCTCATATTTTATCCCCGAGCCTCCCCGTGTCGGGTGTATAAGCCTTAGTCGTCCACGCGTGTTCATTGCGGATTCGTCAACCTCACGCACAACCTTTGAATCTCTTCGCAGGCGTGCGTAGGTTTCCTCACGATGTTTTCCTTCACCGTAAGAGCGTCGGATAAACTGTACGTCTAATTCCTAAAATTCGAAAAGACATTGGGTACGTGGTGTGATTTGAACCTGCTCCCTGCAGATCGGAAAGCAACAGTCCACACCAATGAGCCAACAACGCTGAGCTAGCATCAGGTCACCAGGTCATATACAAAACCAATACTCACAAATATACAGCCCTTCTCCAACATCCTCTCGGCTGTGTCGTGTAGTTCCGCGAACTGTACCGCCACCTCGTGGTAGATTGGAGCCAATTCCTTCTCCCTACTTTTAGCCGCTTTCTCAGCTGCCAGGAGCTCTGTCTCCAATTCACGGACTTTGGCTTCCGCTGAAATGTTTTTTTTTATGTTACATGTCGTAAGTGATACGCCTGACCATGACAGAGTGCCATTGAAGGAGACCAACAACTGAAAGACAGTTTTTAACCTCCATCAATGCCACACTGCGCTCGTCACCCGAGACGACAGAAGTCTCTCATACCCGGTAATTTTACAAGCTACAATGCCCTCAAACTTTCTTTTCGATTACTCTATCTTAAAAAAGTCGCAGCAAATATGTTTACAAAACTTACAGATCAAAGCATACATAGGGATACAGAGACAGAAAAAGCTACTTAGTTTTTTAAACTATGTAGTGAAGAAAGAAATATTTTTTTATATTTTCGAAGTAAATAGATGTATGTCTGTGACTTTTGTTCATGCTTTGTATTTTTGTGTCTTACTTAGCAGTGGAAAATTTTAAGTACTTATATAATGTCATTTACTCTTAACATATGTATTATATTAAGCTGTTAATTTCCTTAATAAAGATAACTAAATAAATAAAACATACCTTGCTTTCCAATGTCAGTCTTGATTAGTACATCATCGATCGATCCACGCCTGTCTAAGTTCTTCGATATTTCTTTCACTTGATCTTTCAATTCTGCAAAAGGAGGTGACATTAACAATAGACTACTCGATTCATATCAAATTTTATGACCATACATTAGAAGTCAAGTATTTTAAATTAATTATTTAAAAGATAAAATATTATATTCAATGAAACCGACCAAAAATGACCGAACGAACGACCAAAAATCTATTTTTTATATTAATCAATTTAACCTATGTAGGTTATAATAATAATAAAATGGTTACATCTAAAACGCTATTGATCATTTTGTGACGTCATTCAATTTGTAAACAAAAATACGTTAATATCATGACAGTGACACTTAAATTATTTTAGTAAAATAGAAGGTGTAAGTGTGTAAGAGAGCCGCTTCTACCCGTTCTCTCCTTTTATCTCCCACCTTCTTGCTATTAGCATTTTTCCCTCTGCTCTTTTTAATTCTCTATTTAAAAAAGACATCTTTATTTTCAGCTGTACAAATTGTTATCACAAACCTTAAGCGTTAATACCTGAAATTGTTGGTAAAGTACTTTTTGCTCTTTCATGTTGCTTTTTTATTGAACAGGAGGCAAACGAGCATACGGTTCACCTGATGGTAAGTGACACCGCCGCTAGTAAAAGAATGTACACCTTTTTTCTTGACTTCACACACAACCTTTGAATCTCTTCACCGGCATGCGCAGGTTTCCTCACGATGTTTTCCTTCACCGTAAGAGCGTCGGATAACGTACATATAATTATGAAAATTCGATAACACATTCGTATTGTGTGTGGGATTTGAATCTACGCCTTCAAGAGAAAAAGGCAACAACCAATGAGTCATTAAAACATATTTACCATTAATCCTAGCAGACAGTCGTAGTAGCTCGGGGTCCATTCGGTACATAGTCTTGAGTATATCCCTCTGTTTGAACTTGACTTCCACAATTCCCTCCGCTTCTAGTACACCTCCCCTGTTGGTTTAAGCTTTGTTGAAATTACTTGTGTAGCTTATTAAAATAGAATGTACGCGGTGAATATTTCGTGGACTCGTATTTTGACTACTAAAAATAAAAAGTAGTGGATTTTATTTACAATTTATTGTAAAGTGTTTTTTGCTGGAATCTTCTCAGTAAACAATAACAGTCGGCACCTATGAATAGCAGTAGAGAGAGTCAAATTGACTTTCATAAGTGTTCTATAGATCTAAATGAGGGTTTTTGCAATGTAGAATGCGCTACGTTGGTGAAAGGTCTAGGATAATTTCGATTGGTCACTGATGTTTGTAGTGACATTAAATATCCAAATGTCACGCGAATAACCAATGGGAAGAGAGCAACTTGCTATTATACTTGACAGATTATTAAATTACAAATACCCTCATTGAATGATAGAAAAGAAGAAAACATCAGTGCTGCAGTAGTGTCCATACTACTGCAGTTTATGCTAAGGCTATACCTGATTGGTCACTAGATTCTAAGTAATTATTTACCTTTCTTCTATTTGTCTCTCTCTCTTTGTACTTTGTTTTTTTTCTCCATTGTTTTGTTAACTTTTGTGGCTAATAAATGTATTTCTTTCATTCTCATATAAAGTAAAAAAATATCACATGATATTTTCACTGCTACTTCATCACGTGATATTTACTCAACCTAAGCCTGATATTTAACTTTCTACTATTTCTCTCTCTCTCTCTCTCTTGAACATTGTTTTTCTCCATTCATTGTTTTGTTAACTTATGTGGCTTTTCACTTTTTATATTTTTACTGCTTATTTATCACATGATATTTACTCAACCTAAGGCTAAAACAGAACATGTGTCACGTGACATCTCACCTGGCCTCGGGGTCCGCGTACATCTCCATCCTGAGCGAGTTGACGCTGGGGTCGACGACCGCCCACGCGCCCCCCCTGAGTTCCGCCCCCGGGGGTATGTACACTAGTACTGGGGCGGTCGCACCTCTTAACGCTCGCACTATCTCAGCGCCGAACTTTAGGATTTGCTCGTACATATCTGTAGAATAGTATATCATCATCATCATCAGCTTATTAAACGTCCCCACCGAGGGGCACGAGCCTACCCGTATAGGGTGAATAGGTTTTTTAGTCATCCACGCGGACCCGGTGCGGATTGAACGACTTCATACACAACCTTTGAATCACTTCGCAGGCGTCCTCACGATGTTTTCCTTCACCGTAAGAGCATCGGATAACGTACATATATTTTCGGAAATTCTAAAACACATTGGTACGTGGCGGGATTTGAACCTCAGCCTTCCCGGTAGGAGGGCAACAGTCCACACCATTGAGCTACCGACGCTCAATGGTGTGTAATTGTATATATCAATAAATAAATATCCACTGATATTCACACAGCGCCATCTAGCCCCAAGTTAAGCGTGAAACTTGAATTACAGATACTGAAGAACTGATATACATTTTCTATTTTTATTGCTCATACATATTATACACCACTACCTTTTACTACTGTAAATAAAAATAAGGTGCTCAGTATCGATTACTGATCATATTTATGAAGTTGAAAATAACAATTGTCGTATTCCCAAAATTAACCATTAAAATAAGTAACCACTACATACCTCAAATAAGATACGCGTGCCGCTAAATAATAGTGCAAAGTGGGATTGCGTAACGGTCGCTTAAAATTTCATTGATAAATCCCGGCAAACTCGCGTCGAAGCTCAATTTTAATTCAACGAGTGTGCGCGAGAGAGAACGCGGGCGTGAGCGTATTGGTAGAATCTATTCATTTTTGAATGGGTTTGAATATTACGTACATGAATTGAGAGGCAATTTGGGATAACAACTGCATATGTTGTTATTTAATTACTTTGCTCTTTTAGAAAAATATTAAATTTTCACATAATATGATCAGTAATCGACACTGAACCTCCCATTTGCTACCCGGGGATCGAACTCGGAACCTTAAGTGTAGTGCCTGACGTCTTAACCTTTACACCACATGGGTTTAATGGTTGAAATCAAATAACTTTTACCAAATTCAGACCTCTATATCATTATCTTTATATTATTCACTTTCTTTGGACACATCACACGACGAGACGACACATCTGTGGTGCGAATTGTGATCCAGGGCAAAGACGAAGGAGTGAGGGGCGCGCGGTAGAGCACCAATGCGTTGGACGGACCAGGTGAAGTCTGCCCTAAATGGTCCACTTCAAGAATGTACGAGGAAAGCTTCGGTACGAGAAGAATGGCGACGAATAGTTAGGCTCGCCACCATGCCTGCTATGACGACTGCGACCACTCTGCCAAGAGTATTATATATTCACTCACCCTTCTGTCCACCGCTGAATCCACGCCAGTTCGCGAATATAATTATGGGCAGACCTTCACGCGAGAAATCGTTGATGGCCTGCGACGTCTTGTACGCCGAGTCTGGGAACCACACCTGTTAAAATCGACGCCTTTTAAGTTATAGGATTTTTAAATATACATCAATGATGCAAAAAAGTATAGGTTCGTGATATGCTTACAAAACAATCGAAAAAAGTGTTCCGAATGCAGCGACAGCACACGAATGAACGCTCATTCGAAATATATACATATTTCGAATGAGCGTTCATTACATTACCTAAACAAAAGCCTACAAACTGCATTCTCTTTGGCGCTTCGTTTTTGAGGCATGGATGGATGGCGTATCTACCTTTACATATAAAGAATATCATTGATATACATATAAGAATATTGAAATAACCGTGTTTTGATCACCATATGGACGGATGACCTGGTTAAGGTGGCGGGTAGCAGATGGATGTCAAATGCAAGGGATCGGACCGCGTGGAAATCATTAGAGGATACCTTCGTTCAGCAGTAGACGTTTTAGGTTGTAATGATGAACCGTTTTTTACATATACCATAATAAAATCATTAAAAAATCTTACAAAATTGCGTTACATAATATCTGACCGATGAATATTATTTCAAGTCCCTCTGTGCTTGTGAAGGCAGATAAGTCGACCCGGCTATTATCTAAGGATTTGTTCACATTCACCAATCCACGCGTGGTGGTGGGTTACGGCTCAAACTCCCCATGGATATACCGAAAGACCTGGGGGGTTACCGCAATCTCTTAAAACAGTATTACTTTAACATTACTTCGCCATTTCTGGTACAAACATGCTGACGTATCATTATAGTGAAACTGTTTTAAGAGATGGCGGTAACCCCCCCTGTTCCCTCAGTGGGCAGTCACAGGCTGACAATGATGAATAACATGTTGTATTGTATATAGACGACCTCCCTCACACATAGGTACAATTTAGTATATAAGCGTAGTTGTAGGTTATTTGATAGACAATATACTCGCAGTGCATACTCAATACGTGTTAACTTTCCGTCTCCCGGTCCCCACATTGCAATGTGAAGATGTTTTTGTAAACTGTAAAGCTAAAAAAGTGTAAAAGCGACAACGCTCTACAAAAATATCCCTCTCTCAACAACAACTTGTACCATATTCCAGCAAATAAATGAATTATTATTATTATCTCTCTGCCACTCTTACTAAAAGGTCAAAGTTCATATTTCTCTTAATTACACAAAGCTTACCTGACCAGCTTGCTGAACCGTCTTCGCCTCAGAGTCCAGATTGGCCGGATCAGCTGGGAGCGTGATTTCCACGGTGCGAGTCTCTACCGCCACCACTCCTACGGGGATACCGCCGAGTCGGGCTCGTCCTGAGGTATAAATGAAAATGAAAAGTGTTTATTTAGTTTAGGTCCTTACAGAATATCAAATGATATTATTAATGTCAAATGAAGCTACCACTGGTCGGAATGTTCCGTATTTGTAATAATGAATATCCACCGAAATTTCTACTATTTTATTTATTTTATTTGGGATAACAAACAGCTCACAACGAATCCTTAAAACTAATATTGCATACATTTGTGTTTTTTATTGTGATGCCCACACCGTTATCCTCAGTCAGTTAATGAGGCGACCTATGTCACCTATGTGGTGCAAATGTTTGAGATGTCGGCTCTTACACCAAGGGTTCCGGGTTCGTTACCCGGATAGTACAAACATTTGTGTGCATGAACATGTCTGTTTGTATTGGTCTGGGCGTTTTCTATGTATAATATGTATGTATTTACAAAAAAGTATATATTAGGTTTAGTTTTATCCTCAATATATAATATAAATAAATATCCGCTGACATTCACACAGCGCCATCAAGCCCCAAGTCAAGCGTGAAGCCTGTATTATGGGTACTTAACAACGGACAAACATACTTATATTTTTTTGTAATAATATATAGAAACATCCAAACCAATATAAACAGGCATGTCATACACACAAATGTTTTTACGAACCCGTAGCCCTTGGTGTAAATAGACGTTTCAACCATAACGTCATATAGGTAATACCTACAATGACCTATAATATACCTGTAATAACAGTCTGCGCCCAAGGTCTCATGATTTCGTCGAAGGACCCCAAATCGAAGAACCCAGCCTTCGTTCCGTCGCCTGCCAGCATGAACCGTGGGTCGTGAGCCGCTCTGGTTGGAGTCCATTCCACTGGTCGGTGCACCGGGTCCGAACACCTCATTATTGGCACCATGCTGAGTTTGTCCTGTGGAGACAAATTTAGCATAATTATCTTTATTGAAGTAAAAATCAAAAAAGTACAAGTAGAGTTCGGCCGGCAACGCATTTTGTAGCTCCTTTGGTGTTGCAAATGTCCACGGGCGGCAGTATTCACTTTCCATCAGGTGATCTGTCTGCTCGTTTGCCCCCTATCCTATAAAAAAAAGTTCTTAAGAAGTAGACTTGGTTTTCTTTCACAAGTTATTGAATAATAGGATAAGTCTCTTTGTGCGAACCGAGTATAATGTTTGACTCCACCAAAGTCACTTTGTGCGTCAATCATGATAACTATCACCAGAGCTAGGTCGCATTTATAGAAAACGATCATACCATGTATTTTGAGATAACGCAAGTTTTTTGAAGCTATTTTTGAAGCTATTACACTGTAGATGATCATTTTAGGCTTAAATGTACGGTTTTAAATTAGTTAAACCCATTTATCGCCGGGAATCACACAATATCTATATAATTTCGGGCGCCTTAAAGCATCAATGGCGGTCAATGTTTTAAAATTTTACTCCCCCGGCTATCAGTTCTACGCAATATGACCTTACCACTTACCTAATTATTATTTAACCTTTTATCGTATAGTCTTCCAATATTTTCATTGGTTTTCACCTGTATGCCCAAGGATTAAAGTTCAAAATTAGCAGGATTAACCCTTACTTATATTAACTTACTCTAGTTACAACCACGTACCTTGGGTACGAAAGCCAACCACCTAACGGCGGTCCGCACAGCATCCAAGTCGGTAGCGGCGGTCGCGTGCGAGACCCCGTTGTTGCTGATACCAAAGTCACTTTGTACGAACCGAGTACAATGTTTGATTCCACCAAAGTCATTTTGTAGCTATCATCAGAGCTTGGTCGCATTTATAGAAAACGATCATTTCATTGCGAATGAAATCGGTGGGCTTACGATTCCTCTAATGCACGGATTTGTCTTCTCATAAACCTTCAACATTGACTCGTGACTAAACTGAGAAAAAATACATAGTGACTTATACAATACCTCTTCCCGTGGGATTCAAACTTATGACCGTTGCATCAGCGATATGAACTCAACCCTAAGACACTGTATTAAGGTTATATCAAATTATAACTTGATAAAACTACATACCTTGGGTACAAAAGCCAACCACCTAACGGCGGTCCGCACAGCATCCAAGTCGGTAGCGGCGGTCGCGTGTGAAACTCCGTTGTTGTGCATTATGGAGACGCCGCCGAGCTGGTTGTTGCTGGCGTAGACGGCGCGGCCGAGCACCTTGTTCAGCGCCGCGTACCCCGTCAGGATTATGTACGACGACTCCACTTGGATCACGCGGTGGCCCAGTCTAGTGAGGTTAATTACCGACCGTTAACACAGGATAGAATCGCATATACAATGATGTAGAGACGCTAAAAACTGCATCCGGAAATACTAAATCTATCGAGCAAACTTAAGCGGCAAATTGCTGGACGTAGATATGAATGAGATTCGAAGGTTAACCACCACGCGGGCTCTATGCGGATTGGCAAAGGTTTATTAAGAGGGAGACCATTTTTGTATTGTATCAATCTATTTATCTTAGTTTCTCACGCAATATTTGGAAGATTGGACACTAAATCAATCAAAATTAATGGTTTCACTGACATTATAAGCACAACATTTGGAAGATTGGTCGGTAACCCACAATGACAATTCACGAGGCAGTAAAATCGATACTGTCTCGTCAGGACGACAGTTTTGGTTTTACAATTTCCATAAATCAATCTAGCAATCAGAGTTTCTTATTTCGTTACAAGGCCTATTCGCGTCACATTGGTCGTCAAAATAACGATTTACTAGGAAGCAGACTCGGTACTGAGTTGTCTAGGTAGGTATCACCGCAGTGTAAGCTATCGTCCCGTATTATTCCCGTGAAATACTAGTATCATTTTTGAGTGGGCCGTCAATACTAGNTTTTCAAAGAGAACGCTCGCGCCGGCAAATCCCGACGCTGTGCCTGAGATCTGTTAATGTGTATAGGAGGATTAGTGTTTGGTTTTAACTAAAGTGGGGGACACAAAGAGGATGAATAAAATAAAACATTTTTTATGTCAGAGAATGGACGGACGAAGCATTAAGCGCTCACCTGGTGGTAGATAGATACTCGTACAAAGAACATTTATTTGTACACTGAAACATACTCACTTTCATAACAATACCAAAATAACGCAATTAATTACAATAAAATACAAAACACAACACGAAAAACAAAAACATAAATAGAAGGCATACAATAGAATCCAAATTAAAAAGAAAAAAAAATCAATCATCACCAGCTCATTAAACGTCCCCACCGAGGGGCACGAGCCTACCCGTATAGGGTGATTAGGCCTTAGTCATCCACGCGGGTGGACGTGGTAGTGCGGGTTGGATGACTTCACGCACAACCTTCGGATCTCTTCGCAGGCGTGCAGGTTTCCTCACGATGTTTTTCTTCACCGTAAGAGCGTCGGATAACGTACATATATTTTTCGAAAAATTCGAAAGACATTGGTACGTGGCGGGATTTGAACCTCAGACCTCCCGGCAGTCCACAACATTGAGCCACCGATGCTCTACGACCATCACTATAACCCAATTAATAACAGTCGCTCTTCAAGCCACTGCTAGACTGTCTCCCCCATTTTGCGCCAGATTTTCCGGTCCTCCGATTTCCTCATCCAGCCTCCACCAGCGACTTTTTCCATTAATAACAGTAGGTAGTCATTATTTTCCGCTAACACTGCCCTGTGCCTGTCACCTGGAACGATAGATGTTAGGTTGCACTCGGTAATTTATATTTTTATTATATCTTTGACATTCATTATATCCTTGTACAGTGATGGTGCAATGTTACATTAGACAAACATATCAACAATTTGGCATACATAAAGTAACAATCATGTATGTATAAATGGCTGTTAACTTGTGACATACATGTTAAATCACACGATTTAGTAATTTCACTTTGAACAATTATCACTTCATGTATAAAACAACAGACAAGAGAGCGTCGTGGCTCAGTGGTTGGACTATCGCCTTCTTACCGGGTGGGCTGAGGTTCAAATCCCGACACGTACCAATGTATTTTCGAATTTTTGGAAATATATGTACGTTATCCGACGCTCTTACGTGAAGGAAACATCGTGAGGAAACCTTCATGCACGCCTACGAAGAGATTCGAAGGTTGTGTGTGAAGTCGTCCAAACCGCACTGGCCCGCGTGGACGACTAAGGCCTGTACACCCTATACGGGTAGGCTCGTGCCCCTCGGTGGGGACGTTTAATGAGCTGATGATGATGTATAAACAAAGTCGCTATATCTTTAAAACTACGCAACCGATTTTAATGCGGTTTTTGAATAGGTTTGATTGAAGAGGAAGGGTTATGTGTATGAAAAACATCAACTAAATAGTGAAGAAAATACAGTTAGTTTCAGGTTTCTAATGTGATGTCGTAATTTTTCTGCTTATATTGCAAACCCTGGCTGAACCCTACGAGATTTATCAAAAAACAACGTTTTTAATGTAACGTTCATTTAGTTATTGCACCCATGCGAAGCCGGGGCGGTCGCTAGTTAAATATAAATATTATTAAAATGAAATAAAAGTATGAACTTATAAATGTGTGCACTCAGCCTAACATTTTCCCGTCCAGTCCGGAATATACGGATATTTTCGTCTGAGGCTTATGGCTTTTAGATTATTCGCTATGCGGTGCTTATGTAGGATGCTATCTATTTGTTAACTTAGATATAAGTTGTCTGTTTTATTTAGACATTGGAGTTAGATAAAAGGTTCTGGATTTGAATTAAAAAAGGCTACACTGTTGAGTTTCTTGAGTGATTCTTTCTCAACAGGCCAAACCACTGAAGCGCTTTTTTTTTCAAAGCATCAAAACTCATATTTTTAGTTTAGTATTAATCGTTTTTTATTATGTTTTTGTATATTTTTTGACGTTCATAAGTGCTTTTTGTAAGCCTAATTTGAAATAAATGTTTTTGACTTTGACTTTGAATTATTTTTAAAAATTTTAAATTTTCAGTATGATTGATAAAGGAACCACCAATTAATAGGATCTTAACTAAAAACAAACCGCTATAAAACTCAATAATTTTACCATTTTAAGATGTTGAAAATTTAGATGTAGTTTTCAATATATTGTTCATTAAATATATTATATTAATATGAATGTGAAACTACACTTCTTTGATTGCATTTAGACGTGCAAGTTGGTGCTAAAGTTTGTGATCCCCCAAAAAATACAATATTAACCTATAGACAAATAAGAGTATGACTATTAATGCGTTTGGTAACAATACTTTACTAATAATTTATGTACACGCCACTGGTTATCATTTGACATGACCTTCTATCTATCTCTATTCACCTTTCGCAGTCCACTGCTGGACATAGGCCTCCCCCATTTGACATGACTCTGTCTGAGGTAAAATGATGTATATGACTGAGACTAGAGTCTATACCGTAGGCTAAGACCATCTGCACATGCTCTGTAAACTGTTAGGCCATCTGCGGCCAACAGCGAAAGTAAATCCTTTTAAAACTATCCCAAAAATTTCATGTAAAAATGTGGCCAACGTGGTGTAGATTCAGAAACCTGCCTTTCATGAGATCTGATATCTTTTTCACACCACAAACCTTATGTTCGTCTTGGCAACATTTTACATTAAATGTTTTTGGTGGGATTTCAGTTCTTTTTGTGAGTTGCAGTCTGTCAGTCAGCTGGTTACGTATGTCGGAGATCCGATACCCAATGGAGAAGACGAGTTCTGAAGTGGAGACCGCGTCCTGGCAAGTGTGTAGCGTAGGTCGCCCTTCGGTTCGATGGAAAAGACGACTTGCAAAAGTCGCAGGTAGACGCGCAGGGAAGCAGAGGACCAGGATATCTGGTCTTAAATGAAGAAGAAATATTCCGATCAGTGGACTGCAATATGTTGAGAGGCATTTGTTTTTTATGTTATAAGTGTACAGGACGGTCTGGACGCTCACCTGATGCCTGATACGCCAGACCATGACAAAGCTGCACTAAAGGAGACCAACAACTGATAGACGGTTATTATCCTCCATCAATGCCGCACTGCGCCTGTCACCCGAGACAACAGATGTTAGGTCTCTTATACCCGGTAATTTCACTAGCTACAGTGCCCTCATCCCGAAACACAAAAGTGCATAACACTCCTGTTTCACGGGATGATATCTGGCACTGCGGTGGTACCTACCTAGACGACTCAGTATCGAGTCTACCACCTAGTATATATAGCATATCAATGATTCTCTATTCGCCAAGTAAATTACAAGATCAACACTTACCGTATGACTTATGTGACATAAACTACCGCAAAACAAACGTTTAACTACCGATAATTGTTCTACATAACTTACCCATTAAAACTTATCCTAAGATACGGTGCTGGGAGGTAAGCAACAAAAATATCGTGTACCAAAACATAATCTTATTTATCGCAAGGGGACGTCCAACCTAAATGGGATTCGATGAGCAAAGGCGCACTTAACGCTTTTGATGTCCACCCTGTCCCCAACCTCCCCGTTTTGGGGAAAGCACGTAGACATAAGCGGTAGCGATTTTGAATTCACGATGACGTAAATGTTGAGCAATTTCGCATATAGGTACTAACTAAAAACTAAGTTACAAAAAAAATACACAATAATAATTACAAATATAATATAGGCAAAGCCTGTGGAGGGGGAAATTTAATGATATACTTACTTATTAATATTATATCCTTATAGCAATGCTTATATTTAGAGAGGGAGTTGAGCCGTTATAGGCCGATGCTGATGATATTAAAGTATATTTCTTTGAATAAATAAATAATAAATGTTATGATTACCAACAAGGTTATATTTTTAAATAATTAATATGATTATATTTTGCTTCAAAATTTTTTTTCTTACCGAATCTTAGTTATAGCTAATTCGAGTAACGACAACTACAAAGTGACAACAGCAAAAGTTAGAATATAAACTGAAATATATAAGTAATTAGGAAAAAGCCAGACCATTCAGGCTACCAACAGACATTATCATGATGATTAAAAATCTTTTCATATTTATTTTTTACCCAATAAAAAACGCTATCTCTCATATCCACGTCGCTACCTAACCATCACGTGTGGTTGTCCAGAATTTTCTTTCTTTGATTATAAGTCGGCCATTAGACTTATTTTGCCGCTAATATATGATTTAGAGGGTTCTAATGCTGTTAAAGATGTGTGCTGTTACATCTGGGGTGTTTATTAGATATTATTTCTTAGCATCTGTATCCTATTATTTATTAGTATAGCCAGTTGTGACGTCATCGTTGACGTTACCGATATTGAGACCCATTTGGTGTAATGTTTGAAACGCCGGATGCTACACCAAGGGTTCCGGGTTCGATCCCAGGCAGTACAAACATTTGTGTGCATGAACATATCTGTAATGGTATGTGTGTTTTCTTTATATATGTATGTATTTACTAAAATATATGTTTATCAGTTGTTTAGTACCCGCAACACAAGCTTTACGCTTAACTTGGGATAGCGTTGTGTGTGAATGTCAGTGGATGTTTATTTATTTGATTTTGTATGAGGTGTGCGTATCAGATACCTATTTGCACATCTCATACAAAAATAAAATACCCAACCAGATGGACTGATGATCTGGTCAAGTGGCGGTAGCAGATGCATGTCGACAAGGGATCGGTCCGCGTGGAAACCATTAGGGGAGGCCTTCGTTCAGCAGTGGACATTCTAGGTTGTAATGATATATGCACGGGCCTTGATTCTACTAAATTACTTGTAATTATTACTCCATTTGTCATTTATCTAGAATGATATTTAGACGACCCATTTGGTGTTGCAGTTGAGAGGTCGACTGCAACACCAAGGGTTACGGGTTCGATCCCCGGGCACTACAAACATTTGTGTGCATGAACATGTCTGTTTGTAATGGTCTGGGTGTTTTCTATGTATAACAAGTATGTATTGAAATATTTATATATATATGTATATTTATCAGTTGTTTAGTACCCATAATACAGGCTTCACGCTTAACTTGGGGCTAGATGGCGCTGTGTGAATGTCAGTGGATATTTATTTATTTAGATGACATAATGGATGCAATACACCACATGGGTCGCCTTATAAAATTAAAGCTTCTAAATTCAAATTTTCAAGCCACTAATTTAGAAATTGTATTCCATTTAATATATTGTAATCCGGGGTCGTGGAGCGTATCGGATGCAAATCGAACCGGCTTCAGCGAGTGTCAGAGTCGACACGCCGTTGATTGGGACCCGCTGCCGGTCGATCGCGAATTACTTGAATTGGAATTATATAGACATGATATTACCGCCATATTGTGCAGTTTTTAGATAGATAAATGATTGGTGTGTATTGAAGTGAAAGTTGATTATAAACATTTATTTAATATCAAATACATACTATCATTAGGTCTTACATGTTACAGTTTTAAGATTCACACTAACAACAACAAATTAACATTTTTTGTGCATTAAACATAACGTATCGTAATAAAGCGCAGCGCAAAGGAATAGAACTCTTTGCATCCTTATGTGTTCCCCGATCATTACAACCTGGCCGTCTTCAAAAGTGAAAAGGCTGTTCTAAGGCAAGCATTATTTATCCTCGACCGCATCATCACTTACCAGCAGGTGAGATAACGTTCAAATGTCTGCCTATAGAATATAAAAAAAGTATTTAATTCTACCAAAATGGCTGTCTCTAATGCCAATTACTAAAATTCCGTATAAATACCGCAGATAAAGAGAGACTAATTTATTCAACAAACAAGATTTTTTATTATGTCTGCAATCTTGGTAGTTAAAAGGTTAAGCAAAGTTCTCCAAATTGATAAAAAGATAATTTTAGGTAAAACGTATTCAGATCTTAGCTATTTATTTAACACCGATTCAGTTTTTGTAATTAATGTATGTGTACGGTGTACATCAAGTTCCAAAAATGTCTTTACTTCATCAGCCACAAAACTTGATACGGAAGAAGTTGTGTCTTTTATCTATCTCTAAAAATTTTATCAGAAAATACACAGACCAATAAAACAGACATGTTCTTGCACACGAATATTTGTACTGCCCACGGATCGAACTCGGAACCCTTGGTGTAATAGCCGACGTCTAAACCACTACACACAATAGGTCGTCAATAAAATAAATCAAAACTTGTGGTTTTAACAACACCGTGTTATATACCCAAGGAACTCCCAAAAGACGTTCGTCTTAGTGGATAATTTGATTTGAATTTAATTAAATACAGCATCGATTTCTGAACTGACAGACGGAGGTTGCAATTTCTCAACAGGAATTCTGATCCTTGATTTGGGTTCGGTTCCCGTTTGTTTTGTTTGGGGATAAGTTTTGCTTTGTTGATTAAACACGCCAAGTTATTCACATAAGTTGTGATGGTTAATTATTATTTTATAACTTCTTAATTGGTCGGTATTGATATTATGGGATTTTCCATCGATTTTTTTTTATTTATAAGTGTACAGGACGGTCTGGACGCTCACCTGGTGGTAAGTGATACGCCAGACCATGACGGAACGGCATTAAAGGAGACCAACAACTGACAGACGGTTATTATCCTCCATCAATGCCGCACTGCGCCCGTCACCCGAGACAACAGATGTTAGGTCTCCTATACCCGGTAATTTCACTAGCTACAGCGCCCTCATCCCGAAACACAAAAGTGCATAACACTCCTGTTTCACGGGATGATATCTGACACTGCGGTGGTACCTACCTAGACGACTCAATATCGAGTTTACCACCTGGTATTTCAATTATTCAAAGCTTTGTGTTCAATGTGTAAAATTGAACACAAAGCTTTGGAATAATTGACCTTTGGATAAGCAAGAGCGTAGTCTCCTGAAACAGGCATTTTCTGCTAAAAGGTGACTACGACTTTCTGATAAATGTAAAAAAATATTGAAGAAATAAATATATATAATTATTTATTATTTATTAATACTTGGGCTTCATGAGGTCATTTATGAGTTGTGATGACTAAGTATTTCATCAACCAACGACAATAATAAATGTTACATTTGAACAGTATTGACATATTTGAAGTACTTATAGAGTATACATAAAATTTCATATTCTATCGAGGCTTTTGTTTCTATGTCGTCGTCGTTGTTTCTCTGATCTTAATAATTAAAGATATAACTGTGGTTTAAACCATAGGGTAATAAAACAATCAACAAACCGTTAAGTATTAATTAATTTATCTTAATTAAGGAAATACAGGTAATAATAATACATGTTATAAGAGTAAATGCATTGGTGTGGACTGTCGCCTTCTTACCGGGCTGAGGTTCATATCCCGACACGTACCAATGTGTTTTTCGAATTTTCGAAAAAATATGTACGTTATCCGACGCTTTAACGGTGAAGGAAAACATCGTGAGGGAAACCTTCATGCTCGCCTTGTGGAGATTCGAAGGTCGTGTGTGAATGTCGTCCAATCCGCACTGGGCCCGCAGTGGACCACTAAGGCCTAATCACCCTATACGGGTAGGCTCGTGCCCCTCGGTGGGGACGTTTAATGAGCTGATGATGATGATGATGATAAGATCGGTTGTCAGCTTATGTCTGCTTAGATATTAATTGCTTGTAAGAAAAGCTTAATCGAATTAAAAAGTTCCACCACAACCATTTAACGATTTGCGTTCGAAATTCAAACTTCGCATCACGTCTTCGAAATTTCTAGACCGTCTACGTACCGAACACAAGTTCGTCGAAATCTCCAGAAAATTCAACCGAAGTTATTATAAAACTCGTATGCAATGCGAAAGCATTGAAAACGGTAAGGAATTAATTGAGTTGAAACTAGGCAGTTTTCAAAGAAAACCCCAACGGCTAGGGCAAATCGGATTCAAAGTGTTTAGGGCTAAAGTCTAGTTTTGGCTGGAAGACGCAAGTCTCAAAGAACTCGACGTTTTGAAGGCTCGCTTCAGTAACAGCTCCGAATTTAGTCCTCGTTTTGGTATTGCCACCTTTTTGGAGTTCCGCAAAGTAACGGCAAGTAACCAAAATATTTCTTTCGCTACAAGATTGAAAAAGAACAGTTACATGGGCAAACCTATGTGCCGATCAATCTATGAGCAATTTAGTGATCGAGAGAGTTTGAACATGACCAAAAAACTCGGTATGTGCACAGATTCAACAGGCCAAACCACTGAAGCGCTTTTTTTCAAAGCATCAAAATTCATATTTTTAGTTTAGTATTTTTAATTGTTTTTTATTATATTTTTGTATATTTTTTGACGTTCATAAGTGCTTTTTGTAAGCCTAATTTGAATAAAGAATTTTGAATTTTGATTTAATAAATGTGCAAGAAAACATACACCTAACAAACATCACCGCCCGTTCTATTAACACGATAATTTCTGACTAAAACGAAACCTGGAAGGGAGAAAGAGGTAGATGGAGTATTAGGGTTAAGCCAAGACTCTGAAACAAGAACAGCATGTATATTCCTGTTGTCAAACGACGCTAACATGTCATGATAATGGGCTGGAATGCTTTGAGCATTTATGTGGATTACATTAATTTTTTAGGGACATCGACAAACGTAGGATGTAAGACGTCATCTAAAGGAAGAGCCCCTGAATGGAAACTCGTCATCATCTGAAGTGGAAGAAAGAGAAAGAAATCATGATGATCATGTTTCCCTTCCGCTATAGTAAACTTATTTTAGGTAGGTTATTTTTTACACTTTGCGTGTTTACAGCACCCTTAGATATGTATGATTGTCACATAGCTATTTTCCGAATTACCATAGACACAGAGTTTTTAACATAGCTGTAATCTTTCTAAAATATTTCTTTGTTTCTTTCTGTTATAACAGCACGTGCGTCTTGAAATAACTATTAAAAATGCATAAAAACAAAAATGAATAAAAATGCATAGGACTTTTGAATGCGCAGCGCCGTTATACGGAACCCGGTTTAGATCTCAGCACTCGCTCATGACCAAACAACCTCCAGACTCCGTCTGGGCGAATGCTTCAAGAGATTTTCGTTACACATACAAAGCAGACATCTTTATACTTGTATGCTTTGAGAATTGGGAGAGATTGAAAAATATATCTTGAATAGTAATAGCAGGTTTGCTTTGTAGTTCTACCTGATGATGGATTGAATGAGGGTTTTTGCAATGTAAAACCTCACTAGATGGCGCTACGTGGGTGAAAGGTCTAGGATAATTTTGATTGGTCACTCATGTTTGTAGTGACATTAAATATCCAAATGTCACGCGAATAACCAATGGGAAGAGAGCAACTTGCTATTATACTTGACAGATTATTAAATTACAAATACCCTTATTGTTAGCACTTAAACTTATAGCCCTAATAGAAATTATAAATTACTATCACTTTATGGACGTATTAAAATTACAGTGCTAGTGAAATTAATGGGTATAAGAGTCTCAACATGGTGACGGGCGCAGTGCGACATTGATGGAGATTATTTTTTTCGGTGGCTCAATGGTGTGGACTGTCGCCTTCCTACCGGTAAGGCTGAGGTTCAAATCCCGACACGTACCAATATGTTTTCGAATTTTCGAAAATATATGTACATTATCCGACGCTCTTACGGTGAAGGAAAACATCGTGAGGAAACCTTCATGCACACCTGCGAAGAGATTCGAAGGTTGTGTGTGAAGTCGTCCAACCCGCACTGGGCCCGCGTGGACGACTAAGACCTAATCACCCTATACGGGTAGGCTCGTACCCTCAGTGGGGACGTTTAATGAGCTGATGATGATGATTTTTTTTCGCTTATGTAGGCGTTTTACTTTTGATGTTAGCGAGACTCCGTCCGTATTTTTTATACATCCATGTATCACCCCTTTTGACCATAGTTTTCTAAAGTGTGCTAAAGTCAAATTCAAAGTAACTCGTCACATAAGAATATTCAGTCGCTAGATCCTGTAGTATAAGACTGTAGTTTATATATTGCATATTTCACCCTTTCCTATTCAACCTATCGCAGTCCACAGCTGGGCATAGGTCTTCCCCATTTTGCGCTATCCTGGTTTTCACCCTTTAGCCAAAAACAATAAAGCCAAATAGAAAGAAAAATATTCATTTCGTGCATATTGTATAAGTAAGTAGGAAAATATAATTATATATTTTTATTGGTTAAACAGTTTTTTTTGGGGTCGAATTATAACTTTTGGTCGCTGAAGTAGATTTAAACTTTGAGTGCAGATAGTTCTCAGTCAGATATTCCAGAAGCAGTCTGTGTGACTGTGGTACCCCTCAGACAATGTCACCACACTACTGTCTTGTCCGGAATGTCAATCTTCGTGCGACTTCCGGGACCTCTGGATAGCAAATGAAAAGGCAATTGAAGTAGCCCACTATTTGTTGCATTATCATATTTAGCTTTTGATTCATATCGACTTGATTAGAAAAAAAAAGTTGTAAGGTAACATATTGGTTCATAATCTGACTCAAACCTCGTTTTTTATCATCGCCGAGAGGGGAAAATTAACCTACAAACTGGGGAGCAGGTGACCTGGTACGTGCTGCAAATCTAAATAGAATCAGTAAAAAGTATTCGATACCTACGCACAACTACAACCTTTAGGTAATAATTTCAAATTCGCAGTTGTACAAACTTTAATCATTTTAGCATCCAAAAATAGACTGCATAAAATTAGCCCGAAGCTATCCAACCGTTAAATAAGACCACATCGATATTTGCTATAAAAGTATACGTTTCAAATAGATGTAGCCGCATTAAGGAGTTAGCCCGGGGCACTGCTTCTTTTTAAATGAAGAGGAAAATTTTAATTTCCTATCGCGTACCAGGGTAGTGATGTACCAAGGTCAGATGTCGATAATTTGTTTTACATGTTGCTTTGAAATGAAATGTTTTTACTTAAGTTAAAATATGCAGGCGACTTTGGATTAGATCCTAAAACAGGCGTGCCGGATAGTTTGGGGTCCAATCCAACGTGTCCTCCATAGTGCATTAGGCTTAAATAGGTAGTAGGAACTTACTTTGAATTAAAACAAACGATCCGAAATTTCAACATTTGTAGGGCAACAAAAGTATGTTGAAGTAGCAGTAAACAGCAAGTAAAGTCGTCTTTAATTCTTTACGTATTGGACACGATATCACATTTTGACTTTCAAAGAGCACTATTACTCCATAATTAAATGTCAAGCTTTTTTATCTTGATGACATCATGTATTTGTTCGAGATAATCGAATCATTGTCACAAAGCACAGTCGTAATGGCGGCGTCCTACGCTCATCGCCTCCGCGAGTATGAACATCAATTCGCCATCAATATAAATAATTGAATAATGTGAATGTGGAGCAAGTTTACCGAACAATCATGCGGTGATGTCATGAGAATGCTGTCCACGTGTGTAGCTGAGAAGATAGTAAGTTGATGTCAAAACTATTTTATTGCCTTATATTGACGGCAGAGCTCGTTCTGGACTGAGGTCCTAATTAATAGAAATTTACCAGTTTCTCAATGTTTTTTGTTGGTTTGAGATAGCTGTGTAAGTACCTATGAAATGTCAGGTTTAATAATGAGAGCTTTCTTTACTTATATTTTTCTAGGTGGCAATCCACATTTTGCCATAGGAATAGCAAAGGCGATGACAAATTGTACTGCGTTACACGCAAAAATTACTTCGGAAATTAAACTCATAAAAATAGAAAGATTTTTGAATGAAACGTGGTGTACACTAAACAACGATCTCATATTATTTGTGGCAAAAACATATTATTATGTGAATCATCATTCTTTAGTGATATACTATGTCAAAATACACGTTATTTTAGAAACTTTACATTCCAAACATCAAACAATAAATTTTACAAAGTTTGTATTTCAAATTTAGTAAATTTACAAATCGCAAGCGATCAACGGGATAATACTAACTTTATCAATTCTCCAGCTTCTCAAATAGACGTTGGACCTTACAGACCGAATCACGCCATCGAACAGATTGGAATGGAATTGATTGAACTGTATTTGTGCATACACAATTACAATCGCATTTTTGTGAGTTGCTATCATCGATTCATTGAGCGTTTCTTACATCACTCTTGGTGATTGGCTTTCATTCATGATGTGGCTTGTTAAATGCTTCGATATTAATGAATGTAGGCTATTGTGAGGTGCTTGTATGCTGAAGATAAATTGGGATCTATAAATTAATTTTAGATAAAGCAACCATAGTTTTTCTCTTCTAGTGCCTCAAATAATTTAATTTATATTAAATTTTCGAAATTATGTGTTAGGTAATCCAACGCTCTTACGGTGAAGGAAAATATTGTGAGGAAACCGCAGGCCTGCAAAGCTATTGAAAGGTTATGCGTGAAGTCGGTTATTCCGCACTGGGCCCGCGTGGTAGACTAGACCTATACACCCTTTACAGGTACGCACGTGCCTCTCAGTGGGACATATATTGAGCTAAGACGCTGATGATGTAATAAATCGCCTCAAGTCGAATATCGATAAACACCTGTCCCAGCCCTAACCTAACCTCGTCGTTAAAAATATTGCTGTTTGAACGCCGAGTTCGCTTAGCGCTCTAATAAATTTGGAAAATTAAAGATTCATATCGGAGTCACTTCACTAGCTAATACCCCGGCCTCGCCGATAAAGATGTTAATGCAAAGTCCAAGTTAAATATGCACTCTGAGATTGGCATGATAACCTTTTTGGTGTTTTTACCCGACTGGGTAGGGGGACAAATCTTCAATACATTTTCAAGGCGTACCTATATAAATGTTGGTTTCTAAATAGCAAGCTAGCATATGAAGTGATTATGAGCGTCGGTGGCTCAGTGGTGTGGACTGTCGCCTTCCTACCGGGAAGGCTGTGGTTCAAATCCCGACACGTACCAATGTATTTTCGAATTTTCGAAAACATATGTACGTTATCCGACGCTCATACGGTGAAGGAAAACATCGTGAGGAAACCTTCATGCACGCCTGCGAAAAGATTCGAAGGTTGTGTGTGAAGTCGTCCAATCCGCACTGGGCCCGCGTGGACGACTAAGGCCTAATCACCCTATACGGGTAGGCTCGTGCCCCTCGGTGGGGACGTTTAATGAGCTGATGATGATATGTAGTGAAATCTTATATGACTAGATGCACTATCGCATACAAAAGTGCCCATAATTCTGCCCATCGCATCAATTGGGGCAGAATTTTCATATTTACGTCACTCGCTACATGTTATACATGGTATTATACTCGTGTTTTTGATTTTGTATTCTTTCAATGACGTCATGAGGTCAAAATTTCAATAAATTTTTTGATTTTTATACGCAGCTGAGACATGGACACTGACTGCGGGATTGGTTCACAAGTTCAAAGTCACTCAACGCGCAATGGAGCGAGCTATGCTTGGAGTCTCTCTTAGGGATAAGATTAGAAATTATTTAATTCGTAAGAGAACTAAAGTTACCGACGTAGCCCGCCGGATCAGCAAGTTGAAATGGCAGTAGGCTGGTCACGTATGTCGCAGAGCCGATGGCCGTTGGAGCAGACGAGTTCTGGAGTGGAGACCGCGTCTTGGCAAGCGTAGCGTAGGACGCCCTCCGGCCCGATGGACCGACGACTTGCGAAAGGTCGCTGGTGGAAGCTGGATGAGAAAGGCGGAGGACCGGGATGTCTGGCACAAAATGGGGGAGACCTATGTCCAGCAGTGGACTGCAATAGGTTGAAGAGAGATGATATTTTATTTATATAAGAATAAGTCAATGTTTGTGTCGAGCGACTAACTTAATGATATAACGTTTTTTGGTTGATATTTCTTCAGTAGTTCAGTATCTAGTTAGTTGAATGTTTGTCTAAGTGTGTAATTATCTATATAAATATTTTATTTGTTTTCAGCTTGCAGTACCATGGAACGTATATAATGTTTGCACTATATGGTAGAACTTGCTTTTCAATTTTCAGTGAGTATTTTTAGCAGTCAGGTATTTTTATTTTTTTTGTATATATTTTTTTATATTACGTATATTTAATACAGTGCCTTCGCGGTCTAGTGGGCACAGGTTCAAATCCCGAGGGGATACATGTCTTTGTGCGATTTTTTCTTTTTTGGATAGGACATTGCAGACTGAATCACCCAATTGTCCGAAAAGAAAGTTGATACCGCACATCAGAGGGCACGTTAAGCTCTAGCTTATTCTGAGGGAGTTCATTTAGCCTAGACATCGTAGCACGTTACAATTTTTAAATGAAATCTATAGGTGAGAACAAATACATAATTATATTTTTATTTTTCGATGTAAGAAGTGTTCCTCGTAAATATTTTTAGTCGTCCATGGCAGCCCAGTGCAGATTGGCCGACTTCACGCACAGCATTTGAATGTCTTCGCAGGTGTGCGCTGGTTTCCCTATGATATTTTACTTCACCGTAAGAACGTCGGCTAAACGTACATATAATTTCGAAAATTCGAAGAGACATTGGTTCGTGGCGGGATTTGTACCTGCACCCTCCAGATCCGAAGGCAATAGTTTACACCAATGAGCTACCGACGCTCAACTTAAGCTATGTTATGAGTAAATAATATTTGTTAATTTATTTATTACATCGAATAATTAATATTTGTTAATTGAAGCGCTTTTTTTCAAAGCATCAAAACTGATATTTTTAGTTTAGTATTTAAATCGTTTTTTATTATATTTTTGTATATTTCTTGACGTTCATAAGTGCTTTTTGTAAGCCTAATTTGAAATAAATGTTTTTGACTTTGACTTTGACATCAGTGAATCTTTTTTTTTGCCGAGCCATAAAACACCCTAGGCAAAGGCCACTCCATATTTGGCATTCACAAACAACCCTAAACAAATATAAATTCTCACTCAACAACCCCCCCAACTTCGTTAGTGCTTAATGAAAAATCGATTAAAAAACGGCGCATCGCCTTAAGATAATTTTTATACACCACCCTACCCGGATGGGGAATCGAACCCCTGCGTCTGTTCATTGGATATTTATTTTTAATTAGCAAGAAAGCAAGAGGGACTAATTATTTTTTACGCTTATCTTATGGATGATTTACGGATTGAATGCTTCATTTTTGTTTGGTGTTTTATGTTTCAGGCAATGCTTTTTAAAAATAATTAAACAGAAATTCATTTGGTTACTAAATATTTTCCTTTTTGGACTCAGACAGGCCATTGAAACACATCAAACTTGAAATGTCTTCATTCAACAAATCTTTTACAGATACATTTAAATCGTCAATTATAATTACGATTTCTATGAACTACCACTGGTTTGGAAAAAGTAGGAAAAAGGTATGTGTATAACATTATATTTTTATTTTGTTTGTTTGTAATTGTACATTCAATGGAGTAATTTATGTGAAACGTGTAGAAACATGTCTTTACAGGCAATACGACATTGATAAAATTAAAACAAATTATCGATTACAAAATGGTGTTAAATTTTGAACCAGTAGTATACCAACTAGCTGGATTAAGAAAAAACGAAGAAGGTTTCTTTCAAACACGTGGTCACAAACGGGAACGATTTTTGATTTATTTATTTACTATCTTATCTAGCTAGGTCTAATATGAACACGCTAGTACCACCAGCTGTTAGTGTACGTATCGTAGCGTCACTAGCTAATGTTTGTGTCGGCACACGTCGCGATGGCGGGGCGTTAATTAAAATGACAAACAAAATGCGGTCAACTTCAGTTACAGTCAAAATTCACACTATCCAATGCGAGAATTATTAAATACAACTCCTATAATCGAGGATGGGGAACAATGGAAGTGACTTAACAACTAAATTGTTTGATATTCAAATTTTTGTTAAATTTTGAATTTCGAACATAAAAGTTTCGAAAGTTAAAATAGGTCACTTTACAACTTTTTTATAACCAGCTATTCCCCGCGGTATAAGATATTCTACCGTTGTAAAACAAAACCTAAAACCGCTTCGTCAAGTCACGTTAAAGCGCGCAGATCACGCGACGCGCGGAACAACATGACTTAATTTTTCTAATAAAAAAGGATTCCCGAAAATAAAGTAGCCTAAGCCTTTCCTTGTTCATCAGCTACCTGTCGAAAAACGTCCCGTCCAAATCGGTCCAGCCATTTCAGAAATGTATTAGCTTTTCATGAAAACGGATAAAAGTGTTAGTGAGCGATACTTTGGCACAAATGGGCAAGCATAAACGAAATAATACGGCCACTGTGAAAACTTACATGAACTTTTTGCGTTGTTTTTCATCGAGTAAATTAAGCAATAAAATCCTTTATTTTTAGTTTTGAAATTGTACGTCTCTACGTACAGTCGATAGTAAACTAGCCACAGTCACATCCAGGCAGTTAAACCTACGGGCGCGGCGTAGACACCACGGCCATAAATTGAGCGGCCTGTCAATTGCACCCGCGCAATAGTTGCGGTTGGTGTTGCGACGCGCAACGCTTTTTGTTGGTGCAACTGTTGGAATTAAAGGTTTTAGGGTTAAAAATTGTGTCTACTAATGCCTCTGACGCTCATATATTTTTAGCGGGTTTAAGAGACCTAACGTGGGCTGGTCACGTATGTCGCAAAACCGATGGCCGTTGGAGCAGACGAGTTGGAGTGAGACCGCGTCTGGCAAGCGTAGCGTAGGACGCCCTCCGGCCCGATGGACCGACGACTTGCGAAAGGTCGCTGGTGGAGGCTGGATGAGGAAAGCGGAGGACCGGGATATCTGGCGCAAAATGGGGAGACCTATGTCCAGCAGTGGACTGCGATAGGTTGAATAGGGAATATGGAAGAGACCTAACGTCTGTCGTCTCGGGTGACGGGCGCAGAGCAGTGTTGATGAGAAAATAATGACTACCACACTGTTTATGTTATGGTCAGACGTATTTATTATCTACAAGTTTATTAGGTTGTATTTACCAGGTGAGCGTACTGACCGTCCCGCTTCATCATCATCAGCTCATTAAACGTCCCCACCGAGGGGCACGAGCCTAACCGTACGCGGGTGCATAGGCCTTAGTCGTCCACGCGGGCCTAGTGCGGATTGGCCGACTGCACGCACAACCTTTGAATCTCTTCGCAGACGTGCGCAGGTTTCTTCGCGATGTTTTCCTTCACCGTAAGAGCGTCAGTTAATGTACATAAAATTATTATTTTAGTTACAGAGTTACCAAAATTTTATTGAAATAAATTCATTAACAATAGAAAAGGTTATCGTTGAACGTTACACGATCAAGTTTAGCATTGAACGTGAACTTTATAAAAAGCACTTTCAAGTATTGAAATATTTCTTGCGTACACTATTCAATTATAAATGTATTTACAAATCAAATAACACATCAATCAATCAACACATTGAATTGATTGAATACAATTATTACCCTATGATAATAAATGATTTCTTATAATCATGAATTTTCCGCGAATCGCACATATTGAAGATTTTTTTAACCCCCGACGCAAAAGAGGGGTGTTATAAGTTTGACGTGTCTGTCTGTCTGTCTGTGGCATCATAACTCCCGAACGCATGCAGTGGTTTCAATTTAGTTTTTTTTTGTATTAAAGGTGACTTATGTGCGAGTGTTCTTAGACATGTTTGATGAAAATCGGTTGAACCGTTTAAAAGTTGTGAGGAGTGAAAGTGGGGAGAGTAACCGAATGACTGCAAATATACTTAACCTACCTATAAAAAGTATAAAATAAAAATTAAATTTAAAATTTAAAATACCCCCGACACAAGAACTTAAGTAATTTTCCTTTAAAAAGTAAAATATAATAAAAGAAACTTAATGTTAAAGTACCTAAGAATCTATTAATAATTCTAAAAATAAACGTTGCGTTGGGGACCTTGTCGTGTTTTTTTTAAATTTTAAATTTAATTTTTTTTCAGATTTAATCTTGTAAATTCATTTCACGACATTTCGATGACTACTATCAACTCATTTGAACGTTGGGAAGGAATAAGCATGAAATTCACGCGATCGAACCAGAAAAACTGTTTTATTTGATATATTCAAAGAGATGATCTGGTTAAGGTGGCGGGTAGCAGATGGATGTCAACTGCTAGGGATAGGCCCGCGTGGAAATCATTAGGGGAGGCCTTCGTTCAGCAGTGGACATAATTAGGCTGTAATGATGATGATTCAATGAGAAAGAAAACATAAAACATTCCAAATTTCGTCGTACCAACGCTATGTAAAATTATTTTTCTTTTTTTATTCCTTGATGTAACTCAATGATATTCTGTATACATAAAGGTAGATACGCCATCTGTGCCTCAAAACAGAACCGCCAAAGAGAATACAATTTACAGAGAAATTATTACTAATAGATAAGTAAACTGTTGTTTTAATATGTAAGTTGTATTTTTTGTTGTTTTGCGTGCTTGAATTTGTATAGAAAATTTTACTCTTTACATGTTTTGGTAATTAATTGTTTGGATATGATAAAACCATGAAAATGTTAGGTAACTATTAACTATTTGGTATGAATTGCGAGTTATGAAATTGTTATTTTACCATGTAAGTGATATGTAATTTAGCAAATAGTCGCCTTGAAAACAGGTTTACCTAGTTCAGGCAAATGTGAATTATGTCGACCTATTTTAAATTTGAGCTCGTCATGTACATTTATTGGTTTAAATGAAATAAATAATATTTGATTTGATATGATTTGATTTGATTTGAATTTGTAGGCTTTTGTTTAGGTAAATGTACACACATTCGAAATATGTGTATGTGTGCTGTTGCTGCATTCGGAACACTTTTTTCGATTGTTTTGTGAGCATATCACGAATCTATACATCATTGATGTAACTCAAATTAAACGATCGATTCCTTACTCTTGTATATTTATGTAATATGTATACATATAGTGTCTATGAACCGGATAGTTAATGCATAATAAGTGACTCTGGTGTTACAAGGGCCCGAATCACGGGAAAGATTAAACATTCGCGCGAGTACTATTAATCAGATCGCCGATTGCAGTGACTAGACGTTTAGTGTTGTGCTTAATGTCGTATCCACTGATAAACTCAAACTCAATACGTCTTTATTCAATTTTTTTTTTACTTTTGAATTGTCAATTTTTTCATATTCATATCTTACAACAATAAAGGTACGTACATTTATGGACTCTACCACCCATATATATAAATGGCATTCCCCAATTACTTTCATGATTATGGATTTTTCTGACTGTAAGACACACAGGTTGGCGATTCATGTAGGCGGGTGCTACAGCTGCATTAACTACTTGGCAAATTTAGAGTAGTTAAGGCTAACTTCCTGTCAATATCATCTCAACTTTCATCCCTGTTGGCCCCATTGGCCCTGTGTGAATATATGTGAATTTTTATTGCATAATTATTTTGTATATAAAATAGTTTTCTCCATTGAAATACCCTGCATCAACATCGACATCGAACTCATCCCCATCACTACCCGAAACCCGAAGGGACCGCTCCAGCCGCTCGGTTAGTGTGAACTAAATGAATCATTAATAATGCAAAGTTAACACGGTCGCGATCCGGCGGTCGCGTCCCTACACATCGACGTCGATAGTTAATCGCCGCCCGCCCTAATGTTGTGTTTTAGCTGAGAACACGGATCGTGTTGCTTCTTAATTATAGGTTTGTTCGAGTATGTATTATCGATATATTGACAAGTACCTACATTGTTTATTTTCTTTAAGGTATTAATATCTTCAGCCTGGTTTATGTGAGGTATTAATTGAATAATGTTTTGATAAAATGAACCTTAAATTAAAGAATACTCTTTATTAACACATCAATTTATCATTTCGAAAATATATATATATCAATATAAATAAGCTTTATATTCAACTAGGGAACTTTTGACCTGTAGAATATAAAGCAACATACATTACGGTTATATTATACATAATTTGTGTAACTAGTTTATATAATTTAGGCAAAAATCTTGACTTGTTCTTTAGCCAGATCAGCTACCCAATATTTTTTCACCATTAGTCCAGAATTATGAAAGCATCACGAAATAAGTTTGATTGCAAATATAACGTCTTTTTGTGATTCCATAAAGTTACAAGACTGTACAGTTTTAGGCGAGATTCCGTGACTTTGTTCTTAGTGATTGTAACGATGTAAATGCCTCTGATGTATCATTCCATGTTTTATGAAAATAAAATATCGATATAGTGTATAACCATGAATTTTATTTGTAACTGCCTATGATTTGTTGTATTTCCCTTGACAATAAAATATCGATATGTTATACAATCGATAAATTTCCATCACTATCGCAGTGTTTGGTACTTGTTCAATTATTTAAACACGATGTGTGATGTCGGATCGATTTGGGCGAAGGATTATTGGCTTGAGAATTATTCACTACAATGGGAATACGTTAACGTCTTAATGATGATGTTTGTCGACAAATTATCCTAAGGTAAGAAACGATAAAGGTACTCTCCCCGTCGCTCTCACTGTAAGGGAAAACATCGTGAGGAAACCTGCCCACGCTTGCGAAGAGATTCAAAGGTTGTACGTGAAGTTGGCCAATCAGCACTGGGCCCGCGTGGACGACTATAGCCTATATAGACCCTTTATGGGTAGGCCTGTGCCCCTCAGTGGGGACTCGGGGGGGTTTAATGAGCTGATGATGAAGTCTATATATTAACTATTATTTGTTATAAAACCGCCACCATCTTAATGTGGTCTAGGTAATTAGCCATAATGTTAAAATAATGTTTTAGGTATTCATATATTTTAAAAGTTTTCTTTTTAATTGCTGAACTTAAGGTATCAGTATGATCAGTGGCGTGCACAGAGATCATGAGTAGGGTATGCAAAGTGAGTGACACTAATCGCAAAAACAATAAACAATTTTCATTTTTGTCGAATTGAGTGCTGTTGATGGCAGCATATCGCCTATAATTTCAAATGCGTGGAGGCAAATGGGTGAATAAGTTGGAATCATTCAATATATTGTTGACGATTTTCCGGGTTGCCTGGATGCACAGGGTAGGATACACTGCTTATTTGCATGTATGGAGTGCACGCCTCTAAGTATGATGAAGTGTATTCAGCATTACATTAACTTTATTTAATTGAAGAATATATAATCTGTCTTTTGTAACTTATTTATTTGCATTATCTTTTAAATCCATGTACGAACTATAAAAATAAAAATAAGTATTTCACCTAATTCTTGTAGTCAAGTGAATTCTAGCTTACAAATGGTTCGACATTTCGCAACATGTTTAAAGGTTACGCCCAACAGGGTACCAAAACCCTCGTACTAAATTGGGTCATCAGCTACATCGATTGTGATTGTAACAACTCTGATAACACGAGGGCTATTTGAGGGCGATAAAGTGACAAAGGGATATTGAACGTCATACCCTCTCAAGGGCGTCCGGTTTTTGAGCGATTGTCATGTACTGATGACTCTGTAGGGCTGTGTAGCTTACTTTACGTTGCATGCAATGCTTAACGCTTACGAGCACTTTCTCCTAACGTAAAGTGTTCAATAACGAGAGATAAGGGTAAGATTTGACGCATCCACTAATGTCCAGGTTATAAAAATAAAGAATTAAATATTTATACAGCGCCATCCAGCCCCAAACTAAAGATAAACTTTTCTACTTTTTGTAAATGGCATACATATTATACATCGAAAAGGCTTTGAAACTGTTCATCATCATCAGCTCATTAAACGTCCCCACCGAGGGGCACGAGCCTACCCGTATAGGGTGATTAGGCCATAGTCGTCCACGCGGGCCCAGTGCGGATTGACGACACACAACCTTTGAATCTCTTCGCAGGCGTGCATGAAGCTTTCCTCACGATGTTTTCCTTCACCGTAAGAGCATCGGATAACGTACATATATTTTCAAAATTCGAAAACACATTGGTACGTGTCGGGATTTGAACCTCAGCCCTCCCGGTAGGAAGGCGACAGTCCACACCATTGAGCCACCGACGCTCTTTTTTTTGAAATGGAAGGATTAAATTGGATAAGGAATCATCTTAACCTTATACTGCAGAGTCCGAATTTCCAACACAGCATAGCTATGGGTGAGTTTGAACTATAACACAACTCGAGACTAAAAATAGCTACAACATTGTGTCGAGTAAGCTTTTATTTCTCATTCATTCCTATTTCAAGGTATTTTTCATATAGACATCTTTGTATTACATAATACTCATTCAAAAAACGAAACACGGAATTTAAAATATATTAAGACTAAACTGCCAAAGCAAATTCAGTAAACATTCCCAAAACGATTCCGATCAATTAACTCGCCAAACACCCAAATTGGCAGACCATTAAACAAACTGCGAAACCAATTTCCAACCAACGAAATTCTTCTAACTGACGTGTTAAAAATCCATCAATTACGGTTGCCCTTCCAAAAAAAGCGTCCAATAAATATTTGTCGTGGCAACCCTAACCAACCGAAATGTCATGTCCAAGCCCTTTTCAAAATGGCGTCTGTCAAGGAGGGCCGGTCAGTATTTGATATCCTTGCATTGTTGGTATTTATTAGAAATGCCCGTGAATAACTTAGATAGGGAACATTGGATAGTGACGGGTTTGTTTCATTACTGTTGCGTACGAGTATAGAAATAAATTTGATATCGGTTCTCTAGGTTGCGTACATTATGTATGTATACAAAAAAATCCCTATATATAGATTAAAGAAAAGACTGATTTCACTTACTTTCAGGTATTAAGAATGAATCGTTACGTTGGAATTACCTATAACAAAAAGTTGTTGTCAAATTAAACATGTTTCCTTTTTCTATATCATTATTTAGTCATTGGTATCTAACTAATGATTTAGAAATAAATAAATACATAGTGTCGGTGGCTCAGTGAGCGTCGGTGGCTTAGTGGTGTGGACTGTCGCCTTCCTACCGGGAGGGCTGAGGTTCAAATCCCGAACGTACCAATGTATTTCGAATTTTCGAAATATGTATGTTTTGAAAGCGCTCTTACGTGTTGAAGGAAACATCGTGAGGAAACCTTCATGCACGCCTGCGAGAGATTCGAAGGCTGTGTGTGAAGTCGTCAATCCGCACTGGGCCCGGCGTGGCAGACTAAGGCCTAATCACCGGGTAGGCTCGTGCCCTCGGTGAGGACATTTAATAAGCTGATGATGAAATATTAGAGCACAGACGCTCTAAACCACGGAATGGCTCATTGGTGTGGACCGTTGCCTTCCGATCAGGAGGGTTCAGGTTTGNAACAATTTTCATTTTTGTCGAATTGAGTGCTGTTGATGACAGCATATCGCTATAATATAATGCGTGGAGGCAAATGGGTGAATAAGTGGAATCAATTCAAGTAGTTGTAGGATATTCACTGCTATTTGCAGTGTATGGAGTGCACGCCTCTAAGTATGAATGAAGTGTATTCAGCATTACATTAACTTTATTTAATTGAAGAATATATAATCTGTTCTTTTGTAACTTATTTATAATTATCTTTTAAATCCATGTACGAAATACATAATAAATAAGTATTTCACCTAATCTTGTAGTCAAGTGAATTCTAGCTTACAATATGGTTCGATGCTTCGCGAACATGTTTAAAGGTTACGCCGCAATCGGGTACCAAACCCTCGTATAAATTGGGTCATCAGCTACATCGATTGTGATTGTAACAACTCTGATAACAGGGCTATTTGAGGCGATAAAGTGACAAAGGGATATTGAACGTCATACCCTCTCAAGGGCGTCCGGTTTTTGAGCGATTGTCATGTACTGATGCCTGTCTGGGGCGTGTAGCTTACTTTACGTTGCATGCAATGCTACGCTTACGAGCATTTCTCCTAAGTAAAGTGTTCAATAACGAGAGATAAGGGTAAGATTTGGACGCATCCATAATGTCCAGGTTATAAAAAGAATTAATTTGTTATACAGCGCCATCCAGCCCCAACTAAAGATATACTTTTTCTACTTTTGTAAATGGCATACATATTATACATCGAAAAGGCTTTGAAACTGTTCTCATCATCAGCTCATTAAACGTCCCACGAGGGGCACGAGCTACCCGTATAGGGTGATTAGGCTTAGTCGTCCACGCGGGCCAGTGCGGATTGGCGACTTCACACAACTTTTGAATCTCTTCGCAGCGTGCATGAAGCTTTCCCACACGATGTTTTCTTCACCGTAAGAGCATCGGATAACGTACATATATTTCAAAAATTCGAAACATTGGTACGTGTCGGGATTTGAACCTCAGCCTCCCGGTAGGACGGCGACAGTCACACCATTGAGCCACCGACGCTCTTTTTTTTGAAATGGAAGGATTTTGATAAGGAATCATCTTAACCTTATACTGCAGAGTCCGAATTTCCAACACAGCATAGCTATGGGTGAGTTTGAACTATAACACAACTCGAGACTAAAAATAGCTACAACATTGTGTCGAGTAAGCTTTTGATTTCTCATTCATTCTATTTCAAGGTATTTTTCATAAAGACATCTTTGTATTACATAATACTCATTCAAAAAACGAAATTGAAATAATATTAAGACTACTGCCAAAGCAAATTCAGTTAACATTCCCAAAACGATTCCGATCAATTAACTCGCCAAACACCCAAATTGGCAGACCATTAAACAAACTGCGAAACCAATTTCCAACCAACGAAATTCTTCTAACTGACGTGTTAAAAATCCATCAATTACGGTTGCCCTTCCAAAAAAAAGCGTCCAATAAATATTTGTCGTGGCAACCCTAACCAACCGAAATGTCATGTCCAAGCCCTTTTCAAAATGGCGTCTGTCAAGGAGGGCCGGTCAGTATTTGATATCCTTGCATTGTTGGTATTTATTAGAAATGCCGTGAATAACTTAGATAGGGAACATTGGATAGTGTTTCATTACTGTTGCGTACGAGTATAGAAATAAATTTGATATCGGTTCTCTAGGTTGCGTACACTATGTATGTATACAAAAAAATCCCTATATATAGATTAAAGAAAAGACTGATTTCACTTACTTTCAGGTATTAAGAATGAATCGTTCACGTAGGAATTACCTATAACAAAAAAAGTTTATCAAATAAACATGTTTCCTTTTTCTATATCACTATTTAGTCATTGGTATCCTAAATAATGATTTAGAAATAAATAAATATATAGCGTCGGTGGCTCAGTGAGCGTCGGTGGCTCAGTGGTGTGGACTGTCGCCTTCCTACCGGGAGGGCTGAGGTTCAAATCCTGACACGTACAAATGTATTTTCGATTTTTCGGAAATATATGTACTTTATCCGACGCTCTAACGTTGAAGGAAAATATCATGAGGAAACCTACGCACGCCTGTGAAGAGATCCAAAGGTTGTGCGTGTAGTCGACCAATCTGCACTGGGCCCCGCGTGGATGACTAAGGCCTATACACCATTACGGATAGCCTTATGCTCCTAGGGGGGGGACGTTTAATGAGCTAATAATGAAATATTAGATAAAGGATTCTGTAAGAAGGAAGAACACTTGAAACGCATGAGTGAAAGGAATATGGAAAAGCAGGTTCATTGTGCTAATGTCGAGGGATACACGAGACGGCCCAGACGGACTTATCCTGAAAGTGATCGAGCATTCTAGAAGACAGGGATCTCAAGCAGGACGAAAAGATTAGTCAAGGCCTGAGATTTATTTATTTATATTTATTATCTTTAAATACTTCTACTTTGTGGAGTTTTTATGTGGGAGTTGTCTAAATAGGTTTCGTTTAGGTGTGCTTCTTGGAATACCTCCTCGCATACATGAAGATATCTTACGACAAGCAAATACTATTCGCTTATTGTACTACAAAATTATTTCTTATGTTAAAAAGTAAGACCTACCTAGACGACTCAGTACCGAGTCTACCACCTAGCAGATTCGGCACTAAGTCGGTACTGTTAACATCAGTTAACATTAGTATAAAAAACACCAAAAATCAACCCTCAACACAATCCGAACGACCTTAGCAAGATAAACCGTCACACATTTACATAAGGGCCTATCCGTCCCAATACCCTGAGGGTTAGTTTGTGAAAAGGATATATGCATACGGCGAGCTTTGTCAATGACAAATAGTCCTTGCCTCAGCAAAGTTGGCATTTTGACAATAAATAAGACATATCTAGTAGAGCGATAGAGGACGCCGGTTATAAATGACTTGATGGACACGGGAAGGGTTAGGATTAGAGAGAAATGTTGATTGATAATATCAGGATGTTGAGAGGGTTATGTTGTGTGTAAGAGACCTACGCGCTAAACGATTATATCGAAGATTTGGTGTTTACATTAAATGCTTTTTTAAATCGCTGTGCATCCCGGGCGTCGTGGGACAAATATAATAATTATAATGTATGCACACAAATCTTTGTACTGCCCGAAGATCGATTTTTCTGCCCTTGTAACCATATCACCAGATGGGTCGTCGAGGTTGTGGGTTCAAAACCCGCGAAGAAACTGCGAAGTAAAAATTCTCGGGCACATCATGGCGGTCTTGGCTACATTCTTAGGATGGCAGTCGTTAACATAGGCTCATGATGAAATATTTCCACCCTCCTTAACGACTCAGTAGAAACAAATTGTATGTGTGTGTTGTCAGCATTTTGGTTTGAAGCGATGGATGTCTTTCATTGCAGATTAATGTTATTGTATCTCCCGGTTAGTGTTAGAATCTCTAGGAGCTAGAAATTCACCACATATCTGTTGATTGCCATAACGCTTTGGCCAGTCGTTGGGAGAATGACTGAAAAACATTGTCCCTCGAATGTTGGAAGATGTCTTAGAATAGGAGTTGTTATTTCTCTTAAACTCAGAAATATCACTAGCTCCATGGTCTTGAAAGTGAGAGATATCACAGTACTTGATATCGTGAAGAATTTCACAATTGGCTCTGACTATAGTGGACAATATTAATCAATTCATTAATGTGTAACACCTTAAACACTGATAAGTTTCTTGGCGGATTGTTTTCAGTTCAGGAGTACTTGGATTTTTTTGACATTCTTCCTGAGGCCCTAATTAAATAAACTGTTTTTATTTACATTATTGCGCTGACTCAGCGACCCGAAGTTGGTCTTGCCTCCAACACAAGATATCGCCACTCCGATTCTTGCTCAACCACCTGCCAGTGCACCGATTGCAAATGGCAAAAGATAAAGATGTTAAATCCACTCGGCTAATATGATGACCCATTTGGTGTTGCGTTGAGAGGTCGACTGCAACACCAAGGGTTCCGGGTTCGATCCCCGGGCAGCACAAACATTTGTGTGCATGAACATGTCTGTTTGTAATGGTCTGGGTGTTTTCTATGTATAATATATATGTACTTACAAAAAAATGTGTATAAGTATGTTTATCCGTTGTTTAGTACCCACAATACAGGCTTCACGCTTAACTTGAGGCTAGATGGCGCTGTGTGAATGTCAGTGGATAGTTAATTTATTGTATTAAATATATAAATATGATCTCCTTCAATCAGTCCGGTGATTTCCAAAATAGCCCTAAACGCTTCAAGCACTCACAGCGTCATAACATGTGACAATATCAGAAAGGGGCATAAATAACATGAGAGGGAAAAGGCATCAGTCCCATATTAGCATAAGGGGGTGAACGTAACGATAATTTATTATGGAGAAACCTCATTGGTATTGCTGTGTCCGCTTGTTGGTTAATGCATCTATTCGTTTGGTGTATTGTAAATATTTTACTTATTGGCCAAAGTCAAAAGCTCAAGTCAAAAACCAATATTACTGAATATTTACATAGATATGGGATGTAGAGCGTGGTATGCTAGGTGGCTCGTAGGTTTCTCAGTGATTAAATAACGCGTATTTAAAATGTTTTGGAGAGATAGAGTGGAGACCGCGTCTCGGCAAGCGTAGCGTAGGACGCCCTCCGGCCCGATGGACCGACGACTTGGTGGAGGCTGGACGAGGAAAGCGGAGAACTGGGATATCTAGCGCAAAATGGGAGAGACCTCAAGATGTGGACTGCGATAGGTTGAAAAGGAAAATATTCTGAGAAAGACACAGATATAGCATTCTTAAAAGTCACGTCTAAGGTTGTAAGGCGGTTTGAAAACTTTGAAACGAGTATCAGAATTAATAGAAAAAATGGAAAATTTTACGCAACGGATAATGACAACATTCTTTATATAGATAAACTCGAAATTGCTGTTTGACTCCCAGAAGGCTATTATTTTTCGCAATGCATCTGATTTTCTAATCCTTCAAATCACGAGGCAAATTTTCAATCCCGTCCTAAAATGAGAAAGGACAGTGCCGCCAAGGGTCCGTATGAGAGATGGGTCCAATAAGTCAGCGTGTATTAACGCCCCATACCCAAATATGAGTTGTATGAATAATATATAGCGGAAATACCCAGATTTCAGGCCGCGTTCGATACATGAAGGTTGGAGTATTGTTATATGTCACATCACGGCTCATTAGCTTTTGGGTGGACTTTACATTTGATCGATAATACTGTTTGTAATTTTGTAAAGCGAGATCAGCAAGTTGAAATGCTGGCTGGTCACATGTCTCAGAACGATGGCCGTTGGATCAGACGAGTTCTAAAGTGTAGTACGCGTCTGGTAGCGTGGACTTGAGAAAGGTCGCTGGAGGAGGCTGAGGAATAGTTTGAGACGTTTGAGTTTGTGTTGCTTAAGAATATTCGTGATTTAATTGCTTTGTTTTTATTTGATCCTTAAGACATGGAGAAAAAACGTCAGAATTTCAACGAAAATAATAATATATATTTTCTTTCCTGTAATAAACCATTATTTTAGTTGTTGTTAAATATTTGACGACAATTTGAGTACAAAAGAAATGTAGCAATTACCTGTGGGTGTAATTATTAAATATCGCATTATTTTTAAAGGAATCTATTAAAACGTCAATGTTTTAGCAATATATTTTCCGGAAAAAAGGCGTTATACAGTACACCGACTTGTCAATTATTTGTAAAAGCATTTTTCTTTAGAAAGCCATGTTGGATCTATTTCATTTCAAATAATTATGGCAAAATAAAGTCTACCGTAACAGTTGAAAACAAAAACTCAAAATATATATGTAAAAAATCCTTACCACTAAAGCAGATACTATTATAAGAATTATTAATTTTATATATGAAACTGCCAACCAATCAAATGCCTAGACTTTGCACTGTACAACGCCAATTACTGGTTCATTTTTCTTAGGCAAATCCTTTGTGACGCCGGGTAGGGTTGGTTGACAAACGACCGGTCGTCGGGATAACCGGGTCGCAGATAGCCAGAATTGATGGATCTCGTGGTCAAGTTTTAGTTTGGGGCATTTGATGCTTAGCGTCCGGTGATGGATGGTGCACGTTTACTGTCTCCTTGCTTGAAAGGTACCCTTGTATTTGGATGGAGTTATGTACATATTTTTATGTAATTACTAGCGACCCGCCCATGCTTCGCACGGGTGCAATAGTAATATTCGTAATAGGCACGCTCCCGCCTCGCCGTTATCTACGTACCACAATTTTGAAACCTGTAATCATCATCATCAGCTCATTAAACGTCCCCACCGAGGGGCACGAGCCTACCCGTATAGGGTGATTAGGCCTTAGTCGTCCACGCGGGCCCAGTGCGGATTGGACGACTTCACACACAGCCTTCGAATCTCTTCGCAGGCGTGCATGAAGGTTTCCTCACGATGTTTTCCTTCACCGTAAGAGCGTCGGATAACGTACATATATTTTTCGAAAATTCGAAAATACATTGGTACGTGTCGGGATTTGAACCTCAGCCCTCCCGGTAGGAAGGCGACAGTCCGCACCACTGAGCCACCGACGTGTAATATCTTTGAAAATATTCATTTAAACCACATCTGGTACAGGACCATATATATCTATATTGAATCAACAAAGTGTTCAAGGTATTTCATTGGATGAGGACCAATGCTGTATTGGTTAAAATCGCTTCGAAAATTTGCCATTATTTGTTGTAGAAAGTAAATGACAAAAAAATGTTATTGTGGGATATCCATAAGAAATAGACATATACTATGAACATGAAAATGAATGAAAATGAAAAGTGTTTATTCAGTTTAGGTCCTTATAGAACACTTATGAATGTCAAATGAAGCTACCACTGGTTCGGGAGGTAGTAGTTTTCCACTGAGAAGAAGTTATCTGTAGACCCCGGAGTTATCTGTAGACCTTTTCAATGTGTATAACTTAGTACATTATCCTAATAAATCTCGTTGAGTTCAGCCTACGTTACCAAAGGAAGCGGCAAAATTGAAATTATTTACGACATCGCATTAGAAACCTCAAAAATAACAGTTTTTCCCTACTTTTAACGGATGTTTTAATACATATAAACATTCCCCTTAAATCACTTTATCTATTAAAAAAGACGCATCAAAATCCGTTGCGTAAATTTAAAGATTTAAGGGCACGTAAGCATAGCCAAGCCAGAGTGTCGTTGGCTCAATGGTGTGGACTGTTGCCCTCTGACCTGGAGGGCTGAGGTTCAAACCCGGTCACGTACCAATGTGTTTTCGAATTTTCGAAATTATATGTACGTTATCCGACGCTCTTACGCTGAAGGGAAACATCGTGAAGAAACCTTCATGCACGCCTGCGAAGAGATTCAAAGGTTGAGCGTAAAGTCGTCCAATCCGCACTGGGCCCGCGTGGACGACTAAGGCCTAATCACCCTATACGGGTAGGCTCGTGCCCCTCGGTGGGGACGTTTAATGAGCTGATGATGATGAAGCATAGCCAAGAACTATAATTGAATTTATTGAATAAAGTATTTTTTATTATTTATACTTATATTATATATTTTACTACTTAAATACTACACAGTGTTGATAGACTTATTAATTCAACACGTTTAAACTGCTTATTCCTTAGTCCATGCTTGGGCAAATATATCGTTAAAAAAGTCGACAAAATATTTCATGTAGACCATGTTACATAATAAATACAAAACACGCAAACTTAACTATATTACGAGTGGAGGGAAGTTGTTAGGCAAACAACTGCAAGATGAACCAGCCAATATAATCTTAAAACTCCTACAAGGGCTTTTAGGCAAACATGTTATACGATCTTTTGTACCCTTGATGCACTAAAATGGCGCTTTTTCAATTAAGCGACTTGTGAAAAAGTTAAGGTGGGCTGATATTTATGACGAAATAGCTTTTTTTTGTTTCCGAATTGTTTATCATCATCATCATTACAGCCTAATATGTCCACTGCTGAACAAAGGCCTCCCCTAATGATTTCCACATAGTTGCCATGCATCTGCTATTCCATTCCACCATAAGGTCATCTGTCCATTGGGAGTCGGCCAATGCTTCGTTTTCCATTACGTGGGGGCTCAAGAACCATATCATATTTAAGTCAATAAAGAAGTATTATTTAAAAAGTAGACCAATTATTGAAAACTTAAATAGCATTCTGGTATCGGAGTTTCTTGAAAATCATACCTTTGAAATAGCTTTCCTATAATCGAAATATATAATAAGGTAATGAATTAATGACATTTGTTTAATTCATTTGATATTTAATTTGATCTTATTATGTGAATTGTATTTTGATTTGACATGTATTTGACCATTTATTGTATTGCTTTTTTTCCTTTTTTGTTATTTTTAATTTATTTTTATCTTTGTTATGACGATAATTTTGTTTGACTTGTCAGCATGTTGATCCTATCTGTAAGTTGGTTTGAAGCGCCATTTTACCGCTCCGATTTCCCTAAGACAACCCCGACCGCTGTTTTCTTTGTTCACCACCGTCTGCCAATATTTGGGCCAATTAAACGCTTGATTTCACACTTGCTCTAATACTTGAGTTTGTCTTGCGATATTTCCGCTGCTTTTGTTCAGACGGTGTTTAATTTTGTTATCCGATTGAATGATTTGCGAGTCTCGAGTATTTCTGTTAAAATGGATAAATAGCGCCTCAATTGACATAATGGTTGAGATGTCGGCTATGTACCAGCCAAGGGTTTCAAATTCGATCTCCAAACATTACAGAGATTTCATGAACATCTCTGTTTGGATTGGTCTGGGTGTGTCTATGTATAATATGTATGTATTTACAAGAAATATTAAAGTAAGTTTATCCGTTGTTCAGTATCCATATTACAGGCTAATGCTAAGTTTGGGGTTAGGTGGGGCTGTGTGCGGATATATATTTATTTAATGATTAGAATAGAAGAGACTTGCTTAGGCAAGAAAAGGCCAATTTCATCGTACTGACACTACGGCAGAAAAACGGAAAATCGACGAAAAATGGTTACCGTCTAGGTAGACTCGATACTGAGTCGCCTTGGTAGGTACCACCGCAGTGCCAGATATCGTCCCGTGCAATAAGAGTGCTATGCACTTTTGTGTTTCGGGATGAGGGCACTGTAGCTAGTGAAATCACCAGGCATAAGAGACCTAACATCTGTTATCTCGGGTGACAGGCACAGTACGGTATTGACAAAAAATAAAGTTGCACTGGTTTGTTGTTCCTTTAATACTGCTCCGTCATGGTCAGACGTATCACTTACTTACTTAGGTGGTGTCTAGACCGTTCTGTACACTTGAATACAAAAAAGATCCCTTATAACCAGCAACGAAACTAATCTCACAAGCATCGACAGATGTTAGCTGCCTCATAGCAAATAATCTCTCAAGCTTGCTTTCATACATCGATAGAAAAAACAATTGAATGCAAAATCGTATATATTATTCACCGCATCATTTGTCATAGTTTCAATAACCCGATGCCTCGTCTCCAAACCTTCGTAAGAATTCCAATATTATGATTTATAACACAATACTGCATTACACCGTTCCCCATACCCAGTATAATGTGATCCGCGACTCTCAACAGATTGTACGAGGACAAGTGGCGTGATACGTTGGTTATTATGTAATAAATATTCTCCCCCAAGTTATGCAAAAATAAAGCCAGATATGGTATTGCTAGTATTTTCTTAGAATTGCGACGTTTCTGTTCATATAAATCTTCAATGGACTTAATACACCGGAGTGCCGTGAGTAAAGATTTTTCGGATGCAACCCTTCGGGATGCGGGTGTCATTTCGTCAGGAATATTTTTATCAAATAAGTGGGATTATTTGGATTTTGGATTTGTCGGATTTGGATCTAGCCCTACACTAGGCAAGAAACATAAACAATTGTTATTGTTTTATTCATGAATGGAACATTTTAACCTGTTGATCGGCGGGAATCCAGACACAATGGAAAATCTATTCTTTGTGACACTTTAAGGCGTCTATAGCGGTCAAAGGGTTAAGTCTAAAACTTCTTTTACAATTCATAATGGTCCATAGCTGGTCAAAAGATCTCATCAGCAATAATATGATTAAAGGGTATTCCTATTAATTCCTAATTTTCATGCTTGGCAGACAGGTTGTCAGTTTATAAATCAATTGCATTTCAGAAAATAAAAAGGCAAATCTAAACCTATAAGGGATCGGTCCGAGTGGAAATCATTAGGGGAGGCCTTCGTTCAGCAGTGGACATAATTAGGCTGTAATGATGATGATGATGATGAAACCTATAAGCCCTTTAACAACAAATATATTTGTAAATTCGCTACAACTCAATCTGTAAAATTGACGCCAATATTTTCAGTCATCATCAGTTCATTAAACGTCCCAACCGAAGGGCACGAGCCAACCCATACAGGATGATTAGGGCCTATCCATCCACGCGGGCCCAGTGCGGGTTGGACCACTTCACGCACAACCTTTAATCTCTTCGCAGGCGTGCGCAGGTTTCCTCACGATTGTTTTCCTTTACCGTGAGAGCGACGGATAACGTACATATATTTTTCTAAAATTCGATAACACATTGGTACGTGGCGGGATTTGAACCTCAGCCATCGACGCTCTTTATATTTTCAGTAAGCCCAAGTAAATGTTGTTTGCTTGGGCTTACTGAAAATACAAAACTTCACCTGCGCGGTGAAGTTTTGAAACCTTCAGTGGCCGGTAGGAAAAAGGTTATTCAAATTAATAAAAAATCTTTGCTTTATGGGAAAACTCTCTAGCTATGGGATGGCTCTCTTTCTTCGGCGTAGCTAAGAACGCTCTAAGCTACGCTTCGTACTTGCTAAACCGCAGTCTCAACTCCGTACTCGTCTGCTCCAACGGTACATCAAATTATGCCAAACGTAACCGGCCCATTGTCCATTTGCTGATCCTGCAAGCTATGCCGATGATTTTAGTTCTCTGCGGACAACATAATTTCTAATTTAAAATCTAAGAGACACCCTGAGCATAGCTCGCTTTTTAATGACACCGCAGCCTATATGCGAAAGTAGAAGGCTCGTAGACCGTGAGAATAGCCGGCAAGAGACGACATTATCAGTATTTTGACGACCCATTTGGTGTAAGTGGTAGAGACGGTTCCAGGTTCGATCCCCGGGCATTACAAACATTTGTGTGCATGAACATGTCTGTTTGTATTGATCTGGGTATTTTCTATGTGTAATATGTATGTATTTGCAAAAAAAAATGAATATAAGTATGTTGATTCGTTGTATAGTACCCATATTACAGACTAATTAGTTTATAGTTAGTTTAGGGCTAGATGGCGCTGTGTGAATGCACTGGATATTTATTATTTATAAACCGACTTCAAAAAAGGAGGTTCTCAGTTTGTCCTGTTAGTATGTATGTAAGTATGTATGTTTGTCCGCGATTATCTCGCGTTTGGCTGAAGCAATTTCGATGCGGTTTTCGGTAAAGTATTTGTTACATTCAGGAGAAGGTTTTAGTGTTTTAATTTTATTATTTTTAATTAATATAGTAACTCTGTGCTAACGCTAACTTTGACCCGCTAATCCGGTCATATAGGTGTGTTAAAACTGCGATATCTCCTAAGTTATTAATTTAATTCGATTGATGTAAAAAGTATTTTTATTTTCCATGAAATACTTGTAACGAATATCATATTTATTTGGATAAGAATTAATATGATGTTTATGAAAACACCTTCGCAAAGAATGCATTATTTTAGGACAAATTTGGTTAGCAATAAAAAGGTTATAGTGGGCTATCTTTGAAAGATAGATACATGTTGTCGCGGTCTTTTTTTAGAACTTTTAAAGTGGAACAATACTGTTATACATGACTTTTGCGACACTAACCGTTTACGCAGCGCATGCAGCCAAAGCTCCCAGTAGGAAAAGAAATCCCCGGTTTTATAAAACATTCATCCTTATTGCTCTTATTATACTTAGTGTAATTATATATATAAGGGTACACGCGGCCTGTATAAGTTACTAAGAATAAGGTTTCTAGGTGGTAGACTCGATACTGAGTCGTTTAGTTAGGTACCGCCGCAGTGCCAGATATCACGTGAAACAGAAGTATCACGCACTTTTGTGTTTCGGGATGAGGGTACTGTAGCTAGTAAAATTACCGGGTTTAAGAGACCTAACATCTGTTGTCTGTGGTGTCAGGCGCAGTGCAGAACTGACGGAGAATAATAACTATTTATCTGTTGTTGGTTCCTTAAATGCCGCTCTGCCATGGTCAGGCGTCTCACTAACCATAAGGAGAGCGTCTGGAACGTTTTAAAAAAATATGAATATTTGTTTCGGAGAGCCTAATAGGATGAGTGTCTTACGATGTTTTGAGCGAATCGAACAAGTGGCGAATCGAATAATCATATTAACAAGTTAACATGATTATTTTATATCACTATCGTTAAAGCATGATTTTTCTCATTCAAAATTAAAATAAAGGTGATGTATATAACAGAAATTATTTTACTCTTTTCAGTTCATTTTTAAGACGGTTCCTTTTTAATTAAAATATAATAATATAGCTTTTATTTGTTTTGGAATAATAATTATTGTTTTTTTTATCCTGTTTACTTAACACAAGGTCTACAATTTTTGTAACACCACGTTTCAAAAATAAAACAGTTCGCGGAAAAAACCAACAACGAAATAATGTGACTCGCACGAACACAGAACAATTGTTACCCCTATAGGGGGGTACAAATGTACCCCTTCGAGGTGGTGATTTATCAAAGTATTTCTCACCTAATAAATAACGTACGTATTTGAGATATATCTCCCTGATGTGTGAGTGTGTTTGATCGATAAGAATTGTAGAATTGGTTTATTAAACGTAATTAATGACACAATTTAGAAAGAAGATATTTGGCCGTATAAGTCTGCCTTCATATCCATCTCTCGCTTAATATGCTAGCTAGGTGGCGCTGTGTGAATATTTATATATTTATCAAATAATTAAATTTTCAGTTTGAGTTTATCCCATGGCTGTTTGCGTGTGGTTTTTATTTATATTCTACAATAAATGGGGTAACCAGGTGGTAGATTCGCCACTCAGTCATCTAGGCAGGTACCACCGCAGTGCCAGGTATCGTCCTGTGAAATAGTGTTATGTATTTTGGTGTTTCGGGATAACGGCACTGTAGCAAGTACATATAATTACCGAGTATAAGAGACCTAACATCTGCTGTCACGGGTGAAGGGCGTAGCGCGGCATTACAGTAGTGACTTTGAACTTGTCACTCAATCAATGGCCATGAGTTAGCTGTATTTGTTAGCATGGGTAGGACACTCTGACACTTTTGTCTTTGCGGAATCGTTCACGTTCATACAAAATCTATCAAACTCGAATGCAAAGCCAAAGGTCACTTTTAATGCCAAGATGTGAGGCACTAGCCTTATTTTTGGTACGGGTTTGACGCATTACTCGAAGACTTTTCCTTTATATTCTAAATAACCATTTATCTGTGGTCAATATTTATGGCGACAGCTAAGTGTCAGTTTCTTAAGTGTGTCGAGCCTTTGGCCATGGATCCGAAAACCGAGAGACTGAAGCTTTGGCATGGGGCGGTTACTTTGCCGAATCCCTATGTACCCATTAATGAGAGACTTCCCCCTGGCGATGAATTGTCTTGGCCGACCTGGAAGTCTTTAAACAGGCTTCGGACTTTGACAGGTCGGAGTAGGGACAATTAAGCCAGTTCGGGGTTTTCGTTTCTTGATTTAGACTGTCTTTGTGGAGCGGCTGGAATGATGATTCACCTTATGTCATGTCCTGGTTGCCCAAGTAGCTGTTCTCTGCAGGATTTGATGACGGCTGCGGACAGCGCTATCGCCGTGGCTGGCTTTTGGGCGTCTACCGTTTGATTGTGTTTTTGCCATCGATACGCTAAGAAGAAGACGATCGAGACAAAGAATCTCGTGTCAGGTCTCCTGGACATTTTTCAACAGTCAAGGGTTTATAATTAAAGCTTTGAGTAAGGGACTTAAAATTGCATGTGAAACCCTAAATTACCAGACCTCCGCACCAGTCGTATGCGTACCGGCATTAAGTCCCGTATCGCTGCCGACGTCGCGATTTATTTTAACACATTTTGTTTATAAATGATATAATGCGATACGCGAGCGGGGTGGTGCCATTGTAGACGACTGTGTTGAATATCTATAGAGTGGCTGCAACCTCTACATTTGTTTTCCATCATTGCGTTCGTTTGTCATTTATTCTCCTTGGTGTTTGTGTTGAATGTTTGGACTTCCTTACTGCGTTTTGATCGACATTTTCTGCTGCGTGCGATTATTATATAGATTCTTTTTACCATCAAAAATGTTTCTGGAGCCATATGTTCTATCGTTCTTCACAAACAGAGCGTATTCTTACTTTAAGGCAAGTTGCAAAAGTTTATAGGCGGCAATGATACTTGTCATGAGGTGAGCCGCATGCTCGTTTGCTTCCCCCTATTCTATATAAAAATCTGGATATACGAAACTGAAAAAGGTTATTCTGATTGCATCATTCAGATGATCAGCTTATATTTTGTGAGATAGCGTTTTAAATGCCACATCACATTCATATATCTTGACTAGATTTCATCATCATTACAGCTCTGAGATTGCCCTAATAATTTCCACAGTCTATAACCATCTGCAATCGACGGCCTGGTGAAGGTGGTGTCACCTGATGGTAAGTGATACGCCTGAACATGACAATGCGGCTGACTGATATAAAATATTCTCCATAAATGCCACACTGCGCCTGTCATTTGACAACAGATGTTAGGATTCTCATACCCGGTAATTTCACTAACTACAGTGCCCTCATCCGGAAACACAAAAGTGCATAACACTCCTATTTCACGGGATGATATCTAGCACTGCGGTGGTACCTACCTAGACGACTCAGTATATCGGAGTCATCTTTCTTTTAAACAATCAGGTGAGGAAACCTGTGCACGTCTACGAAGAAATAAAAAAGGTTGTCCGTGAAATCGGCTAATCCGCACTGGGCTCGCGTGCACGACTACCGAGTCTATCTACCACCTAGTTAGCTTATAAAACAAGTAATAAAGCGGATATTTTACCTTTCCAATATCGTTGTAACAGCTCTATAGTATATCTCACATATGGGGTGCTAAGAACGCTCACGTACATTCTCTAGCACTCCCGCCTTTATGTAGGGCATTTATTCTTAGCACCCCCCCTGTCTCCATGGACCGACCGCACCCCATCTTTGTTACCAATGTTTTATCATTGTACTCGTACTTAAGTTATTTAGTTTCGCGCTTACTTTTGGAATTGCTAAATTGAATTGCTCTAATTAAGTCGTTCGATGGGGAACGTCTTATGAGAAGTAGGAAATTGAAACTTGTTGGATTTTTTGTGGTCAAAATTGTGCTTGAAACTGTCTGTGTGTAGAACATTCACCGTTGGTTAAGATCGCTTCGTGATACAAGGATTTTGGGTTCGGATCCCGAAGTATCTTATATCTTCAAATACTACATTAAGATATTAGTCGTTAACCCACAACAGTGTCGTTAACAGTAATGAGAAGTGGTGAAGTGAGTGAAATTACCGGGTATAAGAGACCTAACATCTATTGTTTTGGGTGACGGACGCAGTGCGGCATTGATGGAGAATAATAACTGTTTATCAGTTGTTGGTCTCATTTATGGCGCTCTGTGGTCTGGCGTCACTTTACCTTATCAGGTGAGCGTCCTGATCGTCCTGTTCACTTTGTAACACAAAAAAGTGAATCACTTCTGAACGGAAATGTCATCATCATCAGCTCATTAAACGTCCCCACCGAGGGGCACGAGCCTACCCGTATAGGGTGATTAGGCCTTAGTCGTCCACGCGGGCCCAGTGCGGATTGGACGACTTCACACACAACCTTCGAATCTCTTCGCAGGCGTGCATGAAGGTTTCCTCACGATGTTTTCCTTCACCGTAAGAGCGTCGGATAACGTACATATATTTTTCGAAGTGTGGACGGTCGCCTTCCTACCGGGAGGGCTGAGGTTCAAATCCCGAACGGAAATGTATTATTTTAAAATTATTCATTTCCATTTCTTTTCCCATATAAGTGATATTCATGTCTTTAATGAGACATAAAATTATCATTTAACCAACACTACCAATCTGCACTGTCCCAGCGTTGTGGGTTTTCCAAACACTACCAATCTGCACTGTCCCAGCGTTGTGGGTTTTCCAAACACTACCAATCTGCACTGTCCCAGCGTTGTGGGTTTTCCAAACACTACCAATCTGCACTGTCCCAGCGTTGTGGGTTTCCAAAAATATCGTCGTCAATGTAATTTGTCAGATTAAATTACTTGCGCAAACGACCATACATAATATTCCTCTACTAACAAAGCCTAGGAGCGTCAGTGGCTCAGTGGTGTGGACTGTCGCCTACCTACCGGGAGGGCTGAGGTTCAAATCCCGACACGTACCAATGTATTTTCGAATTTTCGAAAAATATATGTACGTTATCCGACGCTCTTACGGTGAAGGAGAAACATCCGTTGAAGGAAACTCTCATGCACGCCTGCGAAGAGATTGAAGGTGTGGTGAAGTCGTCCAATCCGCACTGGGCACGCGTGGACGACTAAGGCCTAATCACCCTATACGGGTAGGCTCGTGCCCCTCGGTGGGGACGTTTAATGAGCTGATAATGATGAACAAAGCCTAAGATAGAAGCCATATGTAGAAGTTTCAAATAGTTCGTTTGATGACCAAACAGACTAAGCCTGGCTGCGGAGTTTTCGTACCAATCGCAAAGAACTTTATTCTTACGTTAAATGTTGCTTGAAAGTAATTGCTGTATATGTATTTCCGAGAAAATCATCAGGGAATTTCTGAAATTCGGTAAAGTCAAAGTCAAAGTCAAAAACATTTATTTCAAATTAGGCTTACAAAAAGCACTTATGAACGTCAAAAATATACAAAAATATAATAAAAAACGATTAAAATACTAAACTAAAAATATGAGTTTTGATGCTTTGAAAAAAAAGCGCTTCAGTGGTTTGGCCTGTTGAGGTATTCTCCATCATCCGCAACAAAATACCAAACCTTATTTTTATAAAAACGCACCTTATTTTATATGTCGTTTCATTGATCACTTTTGTTTATTTGCAATATTGTATTTTTAAATTCACTGAAACCAATAAATATTAGCTCAATTGATGATAGTAAGCAATGACGTCACATATCAATAATCTCATACAAAATATATGGAAACGTTCGTTTTTGACAGTTCATAAAAAGTGCGTCAACGATTTGTGGTGTCGAATACCCAATTAAGTTTAAGGTTTAAACCTACTTCACACTTTGCATACTTCCGCGATTGAGTGCATACCTTTGGGGCCCGCGTGGTAGGTTACAGCCCAAGCTCCTCATAGCCAATTCTATTCTGTATATATAAAGGTAGATACGCCATCCGTGCCTCAAAAACGTACCGCAGAAGAGAGTACAGTTTTTACTCTTTTGTTTAGGTAAATGTACGCTCATTCGAAATATGTGTATGTGTGCTGTCACTGCATTCGGAACACTTTTTTGGGTTGTTTTGTGAGCATATTACCAATCTATACTTTTTTACATCATTGCCCATAGCTATGATGTTTCGGAAGACTTGTGCCCAGATGTGGGTTATAAGCTGAAGCTGATTGTGTAAACATGTTCTAAGTCATGTTAGTTACTATTCTTCAGATAAATTTATACAATAGCAACATTATTTATTAAATATAATTTTATTTAATATTGAAATAAAAATAAATGACACGGAACGTCTGAAATTCATTTTAATAATTTTCACTTCATGCCATTTTATTCCAAACCTCTGATTCAAATATAAAAACAACATATTTAATTTCAGATTTAAATAAAAAAAATAGAGACGGAAAGACTAAAATTTAATGAAATTATTATAATTTCATTGCAACTCACTGCTTTTAATTCAAATATTTTTCAAATAAAATCTAATCTTGAGTCCAATAATATATCCGACATTACACGAAAGCTACAATCAGGTCTCATTTAGAATTCACGTTTGGCAAGCGCCACAGCCAATTTAGCCGGCATCTATCATTAGATATTTCACATGGTCCGTATTTCGGTTTGTGTTATGTCGAACTGGGCCGGACTCGAGGACACACGAACAATTAGAGCTCTTTGTCCGATATTCAATAGCGCAGAGTGCGGCCCTGTAATAGTGCTTTTGGTGTTTTGAATATAGCGAAAGTTTTGTGTGGACATAACCATCTTTGATAGATTTCGGTGGATTAATATGTATTTTAATATTCAAACAACAAAAAATATTATTTTATAAACAAATTGCATTAATTTTAACAACGTTTCAACAAGGTACAATACCTTAATTTTATTTTTTTCCCGTCTTATTTTTAAAAATATAGGATGATTTCCAAATCACTTTTGAAAATCAGCGAGGATAGATGACGTGATAACGCAAATTAAAAGCTCCTTTCCTAATTTCTTCATTCGATTCTTTAACAATACTGGAATAAACTTGAAAACAATTCCCCACTGACGCAACTACACCAGCAAAACTATTGAATACGGTATTTTGGTAGAGTTCTTATCTAAATGAAGCGAACCCTTCCAAAAAACTCAATGCACCCGTTGTTTGAACGTCTCGTCTCGTCTCTGAAGATCTAGATGTAGCGTAGAATATTCCATTCATCTGAAGTATGCCATATGAACGACCATGTGAATCGTTTAGTCTGAATAAGGGGTACGGAAAATACTTGAATTATTAATTTTTGCACAATAAATCATTCTTTCTTCAAACTATCCCAGTCCACTGCTGGAATTGGGTGTCTCCCATTTTGCACCAGATATCCCGGTCTTCTGCTTTCATCCATCCTCCACCAGCGACCTTTCACAAGTCGTCGGTCCATGGGGCTGACGACTGTCCTTATATATCATTACACAATAATAGTTTCACTATAAAGAGCAGTCAGTATAGCAAATATGTGACATTTATGAGATATAATTTCAACACAATGGACGAGAAATGTAATGGTTGAGTCGGCTACTACACCAAGGGTACCGGGTTCCGGGTTCGATCCCCAGGCAGTAAAATATTTGTGTGCATGAACATATCTGTTTGTATTAGTTTGGGTGTTTCTATGTATTAAATGTACATATTTACAAAAAAATACATATATAATTATGTTTTCCGTTGTTAAGTACCCATAGTACACGATTAACTTAGGGCTAGATTGCACTGTGTGAATGTCAATGCATATTAATTTATTTTATTAGTATTTATACGGCGTATCCATATTAACATCTCCTCCCTCCCAGATGGGCACTGGCCCACGCTCACAAATCTACTCTCGCGAGCAATTTCCAAATGCATTGTACTACTGACGTATATCGCACTGCGTCGCACTTTCCACTTGCTCTCACTCGATACTGCATTGTTCAGAATACGGCCCCGGCTTGGTATCTGTAGATTCTAGTGGAAATACGGGACCAAATACGTAGATGCAGCTATGTATGAGGATTTTTGTAAACGTTAAATTTTGCAGTCTGCTAATATGATATTAAAATTCAACATAACATTTTTCGACTGCTTATGAACGACCTATCTGTCAGAATACCAGCGCTGCCGTGGCCTCTCTTTTTTACCGTCTTCAAAGAAGGAGGTTCTCAGTTTGACCTGTTAGTTTTTATTATAGAGTAATTAAAAAGCTCTAGGCTTTTCAAATACCTGTGAACTGAACATCTGTTAAGGCCAATCTCAAGATCATCCTTCATGAATCATGAATCGGCTGATTCCATCACTATTTTGTGACCTGGTCAAGGTGGCAGGTAGCAAATGACAACAGCTAGGGATCAGTCCACGTGGAAATCATTAAGGGAGGCCTTCGTTCAGCAGACTTTTAGGCAGTAACGATGATTATAATGAACTGAACATCCGATAAAGCCCAAACCATTTCACTCTTTCAATCGCTAACGACCTCAAAAGGACCATTAGAGTTCAGTTTAGTGAGCTCTCCACTAGAGGGCGTCGGTTGCCTTACGTATCAGTCCTTTGAGCTAACTTTGCAGAAATATTGCCCCGGGACATTATGAAGACTTAGGAATGTGGACAGGTAGAGAGGACACTGTATTAATCAGGTCGTTTAGTCTAGGGTACGAAAGATCTATGGTAGGTTTATTTGCTGGCATTTAGCTGGTTATCAATATTCATTAGTAAGATAATATAAATATATAGTATATTGGGAGGTTGGGGGGTTTTAAATACCCAAATTCATTCCATGAAATCGTCATTTTGTTTGTTGTTGCAATACTGTTTACCATCAGTCGATAACAGCGCATGGCAAGGAACTGCCCATACAGCATAGCTATAGGAACATTGAGATGTTACCCACCACTTTATAGTATATATTTTTTAACATCATTACCATTAGCTCATTCTATGTCCCCATTGAGGGGCACGACTCTACAACACAACGCAGTCAGAGCGCCGGTGGCTCAATATATATAATTGTAATAATATATTCGTATCTAGAAATTAATAAGTCTATTACCGTTTGATCCCACTATTATGCTAAGTGATGTGTGGCTAACTTCTTTGTCGGCAGACGCGGACATCAGGCGATAGTTCGCATAACTCGAACCGCATTTACGTTATGGATAATGAGTTGAATGCTAATATTTTGATTTCTTTTCTCTTGCTTCTCGACGACTTGCTTAGGATCGCTCGTGGAGGCTGGATGAGTGTGAAAATGGGAAGACCAAGTGACTGCGATAGGTTGAAGAGATTTTGATTTTTTTTCTCCTTAGCTTTGTTAATAAGTAATATAAATAACTCTCGCCTCAGTCCCAAAGGAATCGGCAAATATATCGTTAAAATAAATTTTCAGTTTTTCATTGCAATCTTGTATATTCAGAGGACTTTAAAAGCATTGGAAGGCTAGAAAGAAATATAAACCGGATCTACTCGTTATCAAGCCGTATCATTCATTCATTTCATTCATATTCAAAAAGTAATAAACAGTTACAGTTGAGAAATTGACTGCAGTTTTGGTCCCCTTTTCTAATCAAGATTCTAATTTATAACAACTATAAAGCCTAAAAATCTTAAATACGCCTACCGTAACGAGAGTGCTCGGAATACCTGAGGAGAACGCCCCAGGAGCAACAGAGGCAGCCGCCGGACCAAAGTTGCCTTAAAGGAATAGTTGCCGCATTTATCATAAACTGCACGCTTTGATGACATTTAACAATAATGGCCTCTGCTTTGATTGTTTAATTGGGCTACGTCAAAGGCGAGGTATGAGGGTTTTGGGTGGTTCGGTATTTAATACCGGGAATGTGATAGTGATTTTCTTCGGTTAAGTGTAAGTAATAATGCTTTAGATATTAGCACACTTATAGTGATTAAGCAAACTTAAAATAAAATATAGACTTCACATAGTGCCACCTCAAACTAAGCATTTAGCCTGTAATACGGGTACTAAACGACAACAATATGGGAAATAAACGTTCATAGATTTTTTTTGGTAAAAAGTATATGATATAAGTATATTGAACAGTGTACAAATATATACATTAATTATGATGCGTAGAAACTACTCAATACTTTTTTAACTCTAAATAAGTATGTAAACGATTCATTTCCTATTTATTATCATTTCCTAGTTATTAAACTATTTACGGCCAGGATTCCAGACACAATTGTTTTTTTTTCTGTACCACATATCCAATAGAAACGGTTAAAGAGTAAATGTATTTAGTTGTCTGCTTGACCCAGGGGTCGTGAGTGATCCCACTAATATTTAGAAAGATCACTGAAATTATTATTATTATTATCCGAGATAATTGTAATGTATTTTATCTAATAAGCTTACATGAGCTTATAATTTCGAAAATCCTAATAATTTTCTGCACCTCCATCAATAACTATCCACGTTCCAACATTGTATAGTGGTCCCAATTCACTGCCTTGAGGCATCCCAATCTTAGACGCTCTCTAACCTCGCCCGGCGGCTTTGCTCGCTTCACCGATTAGTTCCGGTGTATCGATGCCGCGAATCATCGATGCATCGATCAGTGCGTAGAACCGATGGCCGATGGGGCGGAAAGGTTCTCGAGTGGCGTCCACGTAACGGAAAGCGAAGCGTAGGCCGACCCCCAACCAGATGGACGGATGATCTGGTTAAGGTGGCGGGTAGCAGATGGATGTCAACTGCAGGGATCGGTCCGCGTGGAAATCATTAGGGGAGGCCTTCGTTCAGCAGTGGACATAATTGGGCTGTAATGATGATGATGATGCCGCGAATCATATCACAAATTGTTACCTTTAAGTCGGAAATACGGCGGTGTGTAATCTTTGATGGGCTTTTCTATGGTAAGTTGGTTAAATTACATTTATTGAATGTTTCAAAATAGTCACGTAGGCGTTAGGATAATCCAATGTTACTGATGTTTTGTTAATGTACCGTTCATTTGAGCTTTTTTAATACTATCTATTTATAACGTACATAGTGTAATAATTTGGAAGCAGACGAGAGATTTCTTCCAATAGACTGCTTGCTGACAGGAAAAGCAAACAATGATATATCTTCTCGTATTTCGTCATTGACTTTTTGGATGTTTTAACTTCAAACACAATAACACTTTTTCAATTAATATTAATCTTATATCTATTATAAGTTGTATCTGTTATTGGGGGAGGCCTATGTTCAGCAGTGGATATTATGGGGCTGAAATGATGATCTATCATAAAAGGCCTGCGCCCAGCAGAAGGCTGGTTTAGGCTGATAATTAGTAATATCATTAACCATANTATATACCTTTATTTCGTTGTAATTTCACTAACAATAATATATTGTTGTTTAGCAACAGAAACAGAATATTAAATTCCAAAATGATCAGTTACCAACTAATCACTTAAAGACTTATCCAAACTTTAGGGTCAAGAAGATAAGTTTCCAAGGTCATCTAATGTCCAAGGTCGGAGGGCTATCGGCCGGGGTTAATTTATGGAGTATCGGGGTTCGAAGTTTGCGGGCAAGAGTGTTGATGTGTTGAATTAATTATCGAATTGGGTCAAGAGGTGTTAATAGGGATAGTTTGAGAGGTCTGTGGTGAAATATTAATCTGTTTGTTTTAGATGGTGTTGTTGTTGTCTTCGACTGTTCTTCTTGTAATGAAAATACTTTATGAATTCTTTAGAAAACATCATTGAATTAATCATTTTCTGTGTATTGATTCATAGCGTAGGCTCTAGGACTCTTGCCTTCCGATCTGGAGGATGCAGGTTCATGAAATGGCATGGAATTAGTTATTATTCAATTATCATCATCAGCATTACGTCCCTACTGAGGGCATAAGCCTACCCGTATGGGTGTTTAGGCCACAGTCGTCCACGCGGGTCCAGTGCGGGTTGGCCGACTTCACGCACGACCTTTGATTTATCGCATGCTAGCGCAGGTTTCCTCACGATGTTTTCCTTCACCGTAAGAGCTTTGTAATTGTATCGAAAATTTTTGAAACTATTTTTTATAAAATCACTATTTGCAATGAAGATTATAATGACAGTTGGGTATTTGACACCACTAATCGTTAACGCACTTTTTATGAACTGTCAAAAAGGAACGTTTCCATATATTTTGTATGAGATTATTGATATGTGACGTCATTGCTCACTAGCATCAATTGACCAAATATAATTGTTTTCAGTGTATTTAAAATAAATATTGCAAATAAACAAAACAGATCAATGAAACTACATACAAAATAAGTTGCGCTTTTATAAAAATAAGGTTTGGTATTTTATTGCGGATGGTGGAAAATACCGAGTTGTAAACTATCGCGTAAAAAATAAAAGATTATTAGGTATTTGAATCATGAATGAATGAATCAATAGCAGATGAACCTCACTAAAAGACTAGACAGTTCAACAGTGCGATCGGTACTAAAGGTCCCGTAGGCGACCCGGCTCCTCACCTGTTATCGGGATAGCCCGTACGGGATGGGCCTGTGCGGAAAAACGATAACTTCGTTTAGGGTTGTCACAAGTTTGTTGAAAATAATATTCTTAAAATAAAATTATGCATATTCGTAATCGCATGATTTTAATATATAAATATAGCATTAACCATGCTTTGGAGGCATAAGTCATGAAAAATTACGTAAAAATATGTATTTGGTAGTTTTATACAAAAAATGCTTACTTAATAACTTAAATGAAAAGAAACACAGACCTAGTAATGGAAAATGTATGTCGATTGTTGTACTGTGTGGAAATCACTAAGGCACGAGTTAATTCAGCGATTTGAATAAAACAAATTCTTTAAGTGATTCTAAATGCTTTGCACTTTTTCTTTATTTGCTTATTTCAACACAAAGACTAGCACTACCATTAGTACTTCCACAATGTAGTCATAAAATTGTTATAACAACTACCTACAGAATGCGATTTCATTTTGTAGGTAGCCCAACAAAAATGTTTCAATAAAAAGTAGTCTAATATAAAGTTATTGTTAACATACTACGTTTTATTTAAGCTATTTAGCTACAGTACGTACTGTGCCTTATCCCTGGTGTACTGGCTATTGATACTACATAATATCACTCAAATGTCACTTACTGGCTAATATATAACAAAGAATAACAGTTCATAGTAAATGGTTAATTTTTCATTAATAAATATATAATAAAATATTCGATCGATGTGACAACCCTATTACCGAAGCCAATACCACCTGTTGAGTTTAACATTCGATATCCTTCAATGGGATGATGAAGCAGGACACCACTATTAGTATTTCATACTAGTATGAGTGAGAGGGAAAAGTGTGAGGGTCCCACTTTAAGCTGCACGTACCGATGGCAGAAGCCTATAAATTGATGTTCGGAAAATTATCTGTTGCGAACGATGCTCTACTTTGTGAATGTTATTTTTGGTGTCACGAGTTAAGTATGATAAATTGGAATGTTAATAAACAGTGACACATATAAACGATAATGAGTCTTATTTTTAGTAAGAAAACATACCAAATTATTTTATAATACTAATCAAGACCCATAATAAATTATTAAGATTTATGATATAAAATATTATTCATATTGAGTAATCGGTTTTAGGTGATTTAAACACACATTTTCATAACTGAAAAAAATATTTAATCAATGTATAATAAATATTTAGTCAATATTTAAAAATGACAACTTTAGAACATTACTTTAATCAAACATTTTCTAAGGCATTAAAATTGTTATGGTTTTAAAGCGTATATAACTTTATTTTATCATCAATAATACTGGTTTAAATAAAATTATGATTTCATTAGAAACATCACAATCAAAAGAACCTCAAATTTGAACGATTTTCTTTAAGTAGAGCATCATTCGATACAAAAGCTCAACAAAAAAAACCGCACAAAGCACGCCCGTAAAAAAGCTTTCAAAGTCCCGGAACCTATCAATAGCTCGAACTGGTCGGTGGAGCTTTGGGATTTCCCGTCGGTTACGGGGCGTTTGCCCATTTTTAAGTTCTTTCGGGAACTTTATTGAGCTTTAGGGTTTCAATATGGAGGTCGTTTGCAAGTTTTACCAGTTTGTATTCATTTTGGCAGCGTTTTTAGAGTTTGGAGATATTTGAGAAATGATATAAGAGACATTTGACAGTTTTCGTATAATTTATGGTAAGCAACATGGGTTTATCCGACGCACTTATGGTGAAGGAAAAACATGAGGAAACCACCGTACGCCTGCCACGAAGTCGGCCAATCCGCTATGGGGCTTGCGTGGACGACTAAGGCCTATACAACCAATACGGGCAGGCTCCTGTCCCGGGTTTATCACATCAGCTCCTTAAACGTGCCCACTGAAGGGCACGAGCCTACCCGTGAAGGGTGTATAGACCTTAGTAGTCCACAAGAGCCTAGTGTGGTTGGCCAACTTCACGCACGCACAACCTTTAACTACTCCACAGGCGTGCGCAGATATCCTTACGATATTTTCCTTCACCATAAGAGCGTTGAATAAACGTACAATTCATTTCGAAAATTCGAAAATACATTAGTACGTGGCAGGATTCAAACTGCACCTTCCAGATCGGAAGGCAACAGTGCACACCAATGCACTGGCACTAATACTCTTGTTAGGCTATTGAAGATTATTTAGAATAGGCTCCCGTAACGTGTCTTTGCAAATTAGCCCATCTGCTGGTACGAACGATCTGCCACATTATTCGTGAAATGAACGGTGAGATTTTATTAACCTGACCCCTGCTTACACCGAAGATTAATATGTTAAGGTAATGATTTATTGGTGATAAGACTTTTGGTATCAATTATTTTTGCACGTTGTTAGAACATCCTTCTCTCTCTTCAACCTATAGCAGTCCACTGCTGGATATAGTCTCCCCCATTTAGCGCCAGATATCCCGGTCCTCCGCTTTTCTCATCCAGCCTCTACCAGCGACCTTTCGCAAGTCGGCGGTCCATCGGTTGGATGAGAACCCAAAAATAATATCCTTACTCTATTACAATAATAATAGACGTTCTGATATCGTTTGCTTCATACTCAATTTTCTTTCAGCATTCCTAATATGGAAGGACACAAGTAGTATTCCCTGAAAGATATGACAGTGGTTTGACGACCCATTTATAATGGTTGAGACGTCGGCTATAATACTGAGGGTTCCGGGTTCGTTCCCTGGCAGTAGAAACATTTGTGTGCCCATGCCCCAAATATTTACTCTGAAGAATTCAATACTGTAATCCGATATTTCGTTTCTAGTAACTAAGTAAGCGATTAACAAAGTATACGACAATTTACATACACAGCAATAAAACATCATTGAACGGTGTAACAGCCCCTCCATGTTCAAACATCACAAAAAAGCTTCAAACACTGTCCCTTGAAGAGTACAAAAAAACCACGACGGAAAATTAAATAATGAAAAAATATAGCCTCCTCTTCCCTTGTTCAGATGAAATTTGATTAAAAAATCACGATTATTACGCGAACCCCCATAAGGCATTCCGCAAATTTAACAATTGATCAGTTACCGAACACCACAAGGGAATCGCGACTCTATCTCAATATACTTATAGCACAGTCCTCTTCAATATCGACGGCAAATATTATATGGTAATAATAAAACAGTCGATTCCTCCCCCCACCAAGCGTCCCCCTTTCAATAATTTTTCATCGTTCTGATCCGTTCTTTGTGGTTACTCTTTCTACTTAGATTAACAAAGTTTGAAATTAAAAAGCGAGCAAATATCAGTGCGGCACAAAGGTTTAATATTTCAGCTTTGATCGGCTCGAGACGGTGCTACTATGCTTTGATTAGATCGCTTTATTAATTTCTGTTTGCTTTTGTGTAAAATATTCGAGATTATAGCTATATCCACTGTTGGGTTCGGCCTGCCTCGACGACTAGTCGTTTTTTAATCACAAACTGTATTCCTTATGGTTCCGCTCTAACAGAGTAAGCGCATGCCTGGAGCTGTTAGTAGGAAAAATATCAGTCACAAAGGTGTAACCTTCATGATGGAACAATGAGTCTTAAAAGAAAGTAATTTATGTCATATGTGTACAGGACGGTCAAGACGCTCACCTTTTGGTAAGTGATACACCTAACCATAACAGAGCCACATTAAAGGAGACCTACAACAGATAGACAGTTATTATCCTCCATCAATGCCGCACTGCGCCCGTCACTCAAGACAACAGATGCTAGGTCCTTTATACCCGGTAATTTTAATAGCTACAGTACTCTCATTCCGAAACGCAAAAGTGCATAACACTTTTGTTTCACGGGATGATATTTAGCACTGTGATGGTACCTACCTAAACGACTCAGTATCGAGTCAACCATCTAGTAAAATTAATGTTAGATAAACCTGAAAGCGTCGACGGCTCATTGGTGAGGACTGTCGCCTTCCGATCTGGAGGATGTAGGTTCAAATACCGCCACGTACAAACGTCTTTTCGAATTGACGTTTATCCGACTTTCTTACAATGACGGAAAACATCGTGAGAAAACCTGCGCACGCCTACGAAGAAATTCAAAGGTTAAGCACGCACACTTCACGAAGCCGGCCAAACCGTACAGGGCCCTTAACAAGGGCCTATACATCCTACACAGTTAAATAAGCTGAAGATTAACTCTTCTTTTGATTCCAAACAAACTACGTGTATGGCTTTGCGGCAAGCACACATATTTAAACTGACAAATCACTATTCATGGAAACACGAAGCCCTTATTAACAATTACTCCCCCAGCACCTTGCTTCACAATTCGCACTTAGAAATCCAAACTACCGAAGATCAAACGGAAAACAACAAAGAAAGTATTCAGATTGGTATTTTACATGCTGATTGATATGAGAGGCATGACGATTGTCATTAAGCGTGAACGGATCAAAGGGTTGTCTGCCGCTGAATCATTGACGGGGTAACAATGTGTTTGTGAGCTTTACTAGGACTATGATGCATTAGCTGACTAGGTAAAGTTACTGAAATAATTAAAATTAATATATATATATATATATTATTGAATGATTCTTTGATTTGATTGATAGATTAAATCTTAGTGTTGCGATATGACTGTTTCCCGCGTACAATGCTAATGTCAAGAGAGAGATATTTGTGACGCAACATCACTCTTCAATTGATTGTCGTTTTTTTCCGTCTAACAATATATAAATATATATATGTGTAAACTGTCTTAATTGCTAAATGTTTCAATATAGCAACGGCTTTAGTTTGGAATATAAATTTAATATTAATATTACTTGCTCGAAATAATTAAAATTAATATTTTAATAAAAAACTGATTTAATTGCCACATTGTTATAGTTCAGAATATGAATCTCTAATTATATAAACCTAATTGGTTAGTAATTTTTGTTTTCTATTAATTTATTTTTCGTTTTGATTGACCGTAACAAACACGACTTTAGTGTGTATACGGCTTGCATAAGATATTTACATTGCGGTGAAATAATAATATAAGTGTTGATATGTTATTCTGTAGCAATCATTTTAAAATAAACAAGTATACATTTTAAAAACCCGTTTTTCTGTTGCGTGTGAAGGAATCAGAACAAGCCTAGTTCGTTTTCGTTCGTCGTTGACAATGAAATGCATGGTCTTTATGTACTCGTATGATTTTTTTAAATATAATTCTGCTTTGGAATAGTCTTCTAAATAATTGAGTTACGAAGCAAACCAACCTAATACCACTTACTTCCACTAAAAATTATCCAGTGATCCAATGATATTCTGTATATATAAAGGTAGTTATTCTGTTTAAATACAGTTTGTACTCTTTTGTTTAGGTAAATGTAGCTCATTCGTAATATGTGTATGTGTGCTGTCATTGCATTCGGAACATTTTTTCGATTGTTTTGTGAGCATATCGCGAATCCATACTTTTTTAACATCATTGCAGTGATCCAGAAATGTGATCACAGTATAGTTGCTTAGTCATATCACAAAGATATTCACGTCAGGAAAAAACATATTTTTGTGTTCTAAGACCAATTTTAAGACGTGTGTACTTTATCCCATCGGTGTACAAAGTAACCCGGTTGCAAGGCGATCACAATCCCAAAGAGAGAGAAGAGCGTTGCTCATTCATATTCAATGCGTTGTAGCGCGCGTCGCATCGCACTTGCTAGTATTCGGAGTTCGAGGCTAGGAGTAAATGTACTAAGATTTACTTGATTGGTTCATTTTTTTATTTAACATTTTTTTAGCCTGCTTGATACTCGTACAACTTAGGCTGCATCGTCACTTTCCATCAGGTGAGATGGCAGTCAAATTTACTCAAATTTTTTGTTTAAATAAATTTGGATTTACTGGTAGTTTATTCTTTGGGAAATAAATATCCAATGACATTCACACAGCGCCATTTAGCCCCAAGTTAAGCGTGAAGCCTGTTTTATGGGTACTAAACAACGGATATACATACTTATATACATTTATTTTGTAAATACATACATATTATACATAGAAAACACCCAGACCATTACAAACAGGGGATCGAACCCGGAACCCTTGGTGTTGCAGTCGACGTCTCAACCGCAACACCAAATAGGTCGTCAAAATATATGTTAGGATTTGAAAGCAGATTGGTTTAGTATTTTTTCGCTTTCGATTTTATTTATTAAAACTGCTTAGTATATCCTTTTTAAAACCGAAACAAGACGGCTCCCAGTTGCAAGTCGACTCATTCATATGCAATAAGGCGCTGCATGCATGTGCACGCATTTTCCGATAGTGCTTTGATCCCGTCCTCCACACACCGATGGCGGAACTCATTAGTCTGTTATTGTTTTAGTTAGCTCCCAATTACTGAAGAGAAATTGTTATTCAGAAGGGGAAACTGGGTGCATAGTTTGACTCGAAGGTAGCTGCGTTGATGGATTGTGTCACAGAACTATTTGAAATTGAAGAAATGATAGTTATTACATTTTTAAAGGTATAAACTATGTCATGAACATGTCATTGATCGGTAATCAAACTCATGAATTTAGTTCGGGTGACGAATTCTCAAGAAAGCTACGGAACGAAGAATTATCCAGAAAGGCAAGAAACGCTCTACAAAACTATCAGGGAAAGCAATTCTAAATCAAGAGTGCTTCGTGAGAGTGATCCGAAAATGACGTTATCCACAAGAGAAATAAAGTTACGGACATGGTTCAGCAAGTTAAGGTGGCAGTGGGCTGGTCACGTATGTCGCCGATGGCCTTTGGAGCAGACGAATTCTGGAGTGAAGACCGCGTCATGGCAAGCGTAGCGTAGAACGCCCTACGGCCGGAAGGACTGACGACTTGCCAAAGGTCGCTGGTGGAGGCTGGATGAGAAAAGCGGAGGACCGAGATAATTGGCGTAGAATGGGAGAGATCAATGTCCAACAGTGGAATGCGATAGGTTTAAGAGAGAGATTTTTAGCGTCAGTACCCGCTTACATTTACCATCAAGCGAACTCCTTTTGGTCACTATAATTGTTATAACTAAGCTGTCATAAAAATACATATTTAGCCAATAGAATAAAGACAAACGTCATTTGCTATGTTCTTGTACAGAACAATAAAACTGTTTCTCTTAAAGAAAGCGCTCGTAAAGCTAATAATGGCCGCCGATGACCGACTAACTGGTTGCTGACAGTTGCCTGCTTTTAGAATTCCGTTTTTTAGAACAGTGGTATAAAAAGTATAGATTCGTGATATGTTCACAAAACAACTGAAAAAGTATTCCGAATGCAGTGATAGCACACAGACACATATTTCGAATGAGCGTACATTTACCTGAACAATGAGCCTACAACTGTATTCTCTTTGGCGGTTCGTTTTTGAGGCACGGGCGTATCTACCTTTATATATACAGAATATAAATTAGTTATCATTGGCAAATTTAATTTGTTTTCAAGGCTCGATGACGTAGTGGCAGTTATCGTAATGGTTACTCTTGGATGGGTGACCGATGCCTAATTTTAAACAAAGACGATCCATCATCTTTTATCAAAAGTTAAGTACCCAATAATTCTGTAATTGTAAAGGGTACGAATACAAGCCAGCGTCGATGGCTCATTGGTATGGACTGTTGCCTTCCGATCTGGAGAGTACAGGTTCAAATCCCGTCACGCACCAATGTGTTTTCGAGTTGTAGAAAATTATATGTACGTTTAGTCAACGCTCTAACGGTGAAGAAATGCATCGTGAGAAAACCTACGAAGAAATTCCAAGCTTGTGCGTGAAGTTGGCCAACCCGCACTGTGCCACGTGGATGACTAAGGCCTAATCACTCTATACGGGTAGGCTTGTGCCCCTCGGTGGGGAACGTCCCCCTAATGAGCTAATGATGAGATTCAATCATTTAATCTCTAGAAACTGAAGGACTTCGAATTTAATCGTACGGAACACCAAGTGAATTTAAACAATGCATTTTATGGATCTCCATAGTTAGAGACACAAACGGCTATTACACATACACTTTTACGTGCTATCTTGATTTTTGATACAGGTTTGATGACCACGGTCTGTGTAAATATTTGAGGCATATGGTATAGTCATGAGCAGAGATTTTTTTAACTAGTTATTTTACAGGTTTCGAAAAATTTAGTCTGTTACCACATTTTTTGTATGTCGTTACTCCATAATCAGCCTATAACGACCCACTGCGAGGCGCAGGCTTTCTCGCACAGCATGGCTATGGGGATAGTGGACTGTGACCCACCATGTGGGCTCACTGTTATTTGGTGGGTGTCAACGTCTATCGTTCATACTAAGGTACTTGTTCTTTATCCAAAGGTTGCCTACCCTGGTATCTAACCTATAACCCATACATTAAGGAACGAACAAAACCCTACGCTTAGACCACCACACTTCAGTTACAGTTAAACCTCTCTTCAACTTGATCATCAGCTCATTAAACGTCCCCACCGAGGGGCTCGAGCCTACCCGTATAGGGTGATTAGGCCTTAGTCGTTCACGCAGGCCCAGTGTGGGTTGGACGACTTCAACTTTTCGCAGTCTATTGCAGGATATAGGGACCCCATTTTGTGCCAGATATCCCGATCCTCCGCTTTTCTCATCCAGCTTTCGTAAGTCGTCGGTCCATCTTGGTCTCGGCGTCCTTCGCCACGCTTGCCAAGGCGCATTCTCACTCCTGAACTCGTCTGTTCCAACAGATATCGGTTAATCTCATACAATATAACCTCACCACTAAAATATTCATTGTTTCATATACTTGTAACGTAGGCGGCAATTCCAATTGTCGTAAGCATAAAGCCTTTATGATTTCTTACAAAACAACATACTAAAGTCACATAACTACACGTTTTGATGGAAGAGATTACATTTATATTGCAATCTGTCTTGTTGAAAGGCTCGGTGGCGACTAGCGAGGCTTGTTGACGATCGCACAAGTCAAGGTGTTTTCGCAATAGTCGACCAAAAGATGGGTGACCGAGACCAGCAGTGGCGTCTGTAAATACCCTGTGCTTTCAAACAACTTGTAAAATCACCAACATATTAAAATATTCCCACTTATTTGCCCATTTTTTTTTCAGATTTGTACCATGGGCGATCTGCTGTCATCAACAGTATTAAATTTGACAAAAATGTAAATTATTTATTGTTTTTGCGATAACTGTCAATCATTTTGCATACCATGCTCATAATCTTTGTGCCCGTCACTGAACTATGGTAATATATAAAAGAGTAACTACAGTGTTTCTTACTGGGTTCTTCTCAGACAACAACAGTGCAAACTAGTGGTACTAACTTGTCATTCATTAAAGTCTAATTTGACATTTATTAGAGTTATTTAAGAACCTACTTAAATTAAGAAAATTTATTTCAACTTTTTTGAGGTTGTGGGTCCTAACATTTTTTGGATGGCATAAAGAAAAGAATCGAATTCATAATAACAAACATTATTTACCTGAAACATGATAATACGATGTTTTACAAAGGTAAATAGTACAACATGTTACGCCTAAGAAAGGCATGTAAAATTGTTCATGATGAAAACAATAAATTAATTACATAAAAAAATCATTCAGACTGTAATAGTTTTTATCCAAAAGCCATATAAAAATATAGTGTTTCCGGTAATCTTTTACATAATTTGTCATTTTTAAGAGTTCTTTAAGATCATACATGAACTGAATTAATCTTTGACTTTTTTTGAGGTTGTGAGTTTTTGCATGCACCCTGCATTTTTTGGTATACACATTGAGCTTTTGGGCACTGTTCTATGGATCGTAGAATAACACCCAAGGCTTGCCTGCAGTTTTTTTTATCGTGCTGCAATAAAATCTTTTATCATTATACAACCTTTTGAGGTCGTGAGTCCCTGCAATGTTTTGGTATGCAAATTGAGCTTTTTGGGCACTGTCTCATAGATTAACACCACAGGCTTGCTCTGCAGTGAAACGTTTAAGGCAAGTTGATGAACAGATTTCATCGAAAAATATTTTAAAGTAATCTCGTCCATTATTCATTTAGATCACGTAGCTGTTCACGTAGCATTAACACTTCCTAAAAAGTGCCCAACTTTTAGATGAACTCTAAAAGGGGAGCGAGTCACAAAAGATCTTCTAGGTCGAAGTGACTACAGGTCTGTATAAGCCTGAATAGCCCTCAAAACCCAAATAATAATAACATTCACGTAGCATGAGCTGATGATGATGACTATTCGAAATTCACATCGTTGATCGGGTCTGTGTCAAAAATAAATGTTATTGTTTAAAAGAGCTTTAAAAAACCGATATCAAATGCAAATATTAAAAAAAACGATTATAATATAAATCGGCGAATTTAAATATCAACCCCATAGACGAAAGGGGAATATGACAAACGTCATAAAAAGTAATAAAGGGGTCTCATAAAGTCGGAAAACGCGTTGTCAATATAGAATGCTGGGTATAAAATATATTTTTCAAAGTGAAGATGACACCCGCGGTGTTGAAATGTACACCGTAGACCTAGGTATGCTAAGAAGAGACAAGGATGCTTAGTGTTTTCTAAAAATACGTGTGAAAGTATCTGAAGAAAAAGATGACTTAGCTTTTACATATTTTTACGAGAAACCAGAAGGATCTTGAATGGTTTCTTCAAACCTTGAAGTTTTAAGTAAGCATTATTTATTGATAAATATCCACTGACATTCAAACAGCGCCATCTAGCCCTAAGTTAAGCGTGAAGTCTGTATTATGGGTACTAAACAACTATTAACATACTTATATACATTTTTTTGTAAATAAATACATAGAAAACACCCAGACCATTAGAAACATACGTTTTCATGCACACAAATGTTTGTACTGCCCGGGGATCGAACCCGGAACCCTTAGTATAGCAGCCAACCTCTTAACCGCAACACCAAATGGAGCGTAATTATTAGTATTACGTTTAGGGAGAAATACGAAACTGAAGTATAGTGAAAAGCTACCCAGATGAAATTAGTCTTCTTCACTGATATTTTTTCAACTTACGACTGATTGACCGCAGTCCTTGCACCTGCACAGAGAAATCAGTCATAAACGGTATTTCATTTTAGAAAGAAGCTGTTATAAGGCGCAGATGGTCTAAAGACAGCTTTCGGAAATCTATTGTAGATTATTTTTTCTTTTGCTGCAACAAATCCTTTTATCTTTATAGAACCTTTTGCAAAAACATCATCACCCGATGCAGGATCTTGTCCCTGATGTTCACGGGTCACGTTTAATCCAGTCACTTCTGTGAGCATCCTAGCCTGCGTGAGCTGAGGAGAAACGGATATTGCGACGGCACCATGGCTGAGTCGTTCCATTTGTCACTGCAAGCCGTTTGATACCGGCACAAAGCATTTTCACTCGTGATGCTGACAATGGGCCCAGTTAGTGCTTTGTGGACTGCTGTGACGTCATACGTGAACGGAGCTAGACTTAGAATTATAAAAAGTAAGTCTTCAAGTGTCTTAACGGTTTGTGCAGTTCGATGATGATTAACTGAGCTGAAATAAAGGACTAGTTTATGCTGTAGTGCATTTAATTAAGTAAATAAATGCAAGTTTTTTATATTTATGAAGGTGGCTCAATGTGTGACTGTTGCCTTCCTCGGGAGGGCGCAGGTTCGAATTCCACCGCGTTCCAAAGTGTTTTCGAATTTTTAAAATTACATTACGTTATCCGACGCTCTTACGTCAAGAAAACCATCGTAAGAATCCTGCGCACGCCTGCAAACCCGCGTGACGTCTAAGGCCTTTTCACCCTTTACGGGTACCTACCCTCCCCCTCGGACGTTTAATGAGCTGATGATGCATGATACGCCATCCGTGCCTCAAAAAACGAACCCCAAAGATATATTGTGTAGCTCTTTGTTTAGGTAAATATGCTCATTCGAAATATGTGTATGTGTTGCTGTCACTGCATTCGGAACACTTATTTCGTTTGTATTGTGAGCATATCGCGAATCTATACTTTTTACATCTTTAATCATGGTATAATGATTAGCGAACAAATGTGTTATACCAGGAAATCGAACTCTTAACTCTCTATTCTCACCACTAAACACACTATCAACACTCTCAAATTAATAAACAACATTTATTTGTTAGCAACATAACAAACAAACAGTGTTTTGCCAGAGAAAATGCATATTATTTTTCCGCGCGAAAAAAACAAAATACTATCAACAAATACCATCGAAAATCCCCGAATTGTTTCTTGCCATTATAAAATATGGCGAATGAATATAAATGCGCTCAAATATGGCAACACCACGTCGTATTGGCTGAAATATGTTTACAATAACGTTCAGTCAAAGATATACGACGCACTTAGGGGATGAAGGAAGGGGTATGACTACGGGATGAAGGAACGGGCTATAGGCAGTTTGGTTTAGCTGACTCTTTGACGTAATAAGAGATGACAATCTTTGTAAGTTGGCAATATATTCTCAAATACGTTTGCTTTTGAATATTTAAAGATGACGAAGAACATAATGCGAAAATATTTGTTTCGTGCTAGTTTGTGTGATAACAATAAATTTTGTCTTGGAGAGCGTCGGTGACTCAATGGTGGAGACAGTAGCTTTCCGATTTAGAGGGCGGAGATTCAAATCCCGCCATGTACCAATGTGCTTTCGAATTTCAAAATTTTAAGTACGTTATCTGACGCTCTTGCGGTCCAGGAAAACATCGTAAGGAAACCTGCGCACGCCTGCGAAGACATACAATGGTTGTGAAATCGACCCATCCGCACTGGCCCGCGGGACGACTAAGGTCTATAAGGCTCGTGCCCTCCCTGGGACGTATAATGAGCTGATGATGATGAAAGATTATATGGGAATGGAACAGAAAATTACGTTACTCTACGTAAAGTACTAATGTTACTACTCACTCGACAAACCTTACTATGGCGTTATTTCCGTCAGTTTTTTGATGCTATGTAATAACTTCGATTAAAGAGCTTTTGGGTAGTTCCCGCTCGTCACCCTAGCATTTCCCCACTGGACGAGGGATATTTTGAAAAAAAAAACCACTCGTCACCCTAATTAAAACTTCATAACTTAATCAACTCAATAATAACCATATTGTAATATTCTCAGAGCAAGCCTTATGTGGTCGTCTTGGCAACACTTTGCTGAGTATTATGACCCTTAGAGGTATTAAAGGATTTGGAAAAAAGTACTAGGGATCCATACATAACCAAGAGGTTCTGTTGTAACAACTATGAATTATCGAACTGATAAAAAATGCTGCTAACTGAAAAGTACTAATTGGACACCTCCTATGTGATCATGGTCTCCTAGTACTTATAATAGATATAATTTAAGAAACAATATTGTTATTGTAGAGTTGATTAACGAGTAGGAATTTTTCCAAAAAAAAATCCCACTCTTCTCCGTGGAGGACAAAGCTAGGGGTGACGAGCGGGAACAACCCCCTTTGGTACCCGAGCAACACATAAGGAAACCAATTATTAAAATTAATAAAATCATATTATGATAGTAGCATAGTGAAGAATTCATACGTTAAACCAATAAGCAAACAATACGTACCCCCACGTACCCACTTATTAATTCGAAATAACGCCGAATGTGTGCGAAAATCTTTTGATACTTGCAACTTCTAATTTTGACGTTATGGAAATGTCAATTGCCTAATTACATTTTGTATTGTATTTTTATCATGTTTTATTTTCAAAAAGATTTATCTAAATCACATTTTTCTACTAATATAAATACTTACATCAAAACTATGAAGAAATGTGACTGCTAGGTATGAACGGCCTCTGTGTGTAGTGGTCTAAGCGATGATGTGTACATTGACGTTTGGACTTTATGTGATTTTACAATGTTTAAATTAACTAAATTTCTGAATTTTACACTGTTTAAATCACCTAAATTTCTGAATTTTTCACTGTTCAAATCACCTAAATTTTCCGCAAAAAAGACATGGATCAGAGGGCACGCTAAGTCGTCGATTCCGGCTGCCAATATGGTGGTTAAAGAAAACCCACGTTAGAGGCCAAGTTAGTTTTAGTTGATCCGATTTTTCACTACTACTTGCTTACATAAGAAGAACGCAGATTTTAACCAATTCTCCCCCATTCACACTTTCCCGGCGACAGTACGTTAATAACCTTTTGTGAACACCACCCACGGGGTGGAACACCCTATAGAGTAAAATCTTCACTGGATGGATGTTCTAATATTCAAATGGGATACGGAACTATTATTGTTGGAGCCACTGTCGATACGATGGGGTGGCGACATGTCTTGATACTTGGTTGTGATATATTGGACCTATATGTGAGTTTTTTTTTGAGTTTGAATATACTTCGAATACACTTCAATAAAAATGTTTTAATGATAAAGTACTGTACAGACATAAAAGAGGTAGCTTTTTACTTGGCCAATAACTTCAAATTAAACAGATCGTAAATTTTTTATTTGTTGTTACTTATATTTAAATTTAAAGCGTTTTAAAGCATGAACGCAAAATCCTTTTGTTATGGTCTCATTCAGCATTATATTTTAGAAAGTCAGTAGAGAGCAATATATAGTTGATGTATGATGAATTATTTAAATAGTTTGCTCTTCTCAGTAAGTAGTTTAATAGTAATTGAATTATGGTACATTTTTCTCCGAAGTACATATACAACTGAAATAGGTTATATAACTTATGCTGGTTTATTAAGACATGAGAGCTTCTTCTGGTTACACGAAGACGACAACTCAATACCTTTTTACTATTTTAAAGTATTCAAATTACGACATTACTATTAACTGTATTAATACACCACGAAAAATTGCCCAGTTTAAGATTATATCCACGCAAATCTAAAATCTAATAAAAAATAATCTGTATTGTAAATCACAAGTAAAAAGGATGATTGCATTTATTTTATTTAAATTTTATTTTAAAACATACAAATTTCAGAATATTATTTTCCATTTGAATGGTTTACCAAAAAGGACTTATCTGAACATTTGTGTGCATTTTACTTGAAAAACAAAACATAAACTTTCTCCGTCACACGTCAGTGTTATCAAGTGTCAAGACGCTTCGGTCCGGGTACAGGCAACTTCTTTGCATACTTCCCGCTCTCGAGTGTCAGTGCGCGATACGTCACATATATTATATCGTTTGCGTACATATTGCTAGACCAGTGATGTTAAGAGTGTCGATATAAAAAAAAATGTTATTAAATAATTTATTATTAATTGGATCTAAAAATATGTTTTAATTTTTTTTAAATTTCTTAGATAAATTAACTTTGATGTTAAAGTGGTGTTACCACCTATGTACACTTGGTACTATGAAACAGAAACGAGAGCGTTTCTGAACTTTATAGGAAGTGGGAAAAATAGGTCAGTTAAATGGAAGGGGGTTTGGCCTCTGGTTTTGTATGAGGTCGTGGATCACTCTGATCAAGTCGGAACATTTGTGATTAAGCTCTTCTACATTTGACAGACACTATTTAATCTTCGAGTAATATAATCGCTTTGCATTGCATTGTCAATTAAATGTGTCGGTATATTGATTGCATTAAAGTATCGAGTATATTTACTAGTTCCATCGATATCACAACACTAGCAAGCGAGATATATCAGCTCACTTCATTTATCCGTGCGCGCGGATCTTTTGTTTGCTATATTTTTGACAAGTACAAAGCGAGATCTGCGCTTGTCATATGTTTGACAGACGACAGGGTGGTGGGTGGGGGGGACTAAGTTGTTATTAAGTACTGCACTTGAGGCTATAAAGGTTAGGGTAATTATTTCCCGTATTGGATGGGTTGTCTTTGTTTGTTTTTTGTTTATCAATCTTACGTATGATGCTTAGATATGAGAGTTACTTCTGGCGTTTAATTTTCCTTTATAAACAAGTATGAGGTACTTTCATTTGTATGATACATACAATCAATAATATAAGTAGTTCGTCTGTTTGTCTTTCATTTCTGACAATCAGGTGATTTAGCCTGTAATGTAACCAAACTAAATAAAATCGCAAAAAGTTATTTTCAATATGCGCCTCCTTGCATCTCGACTCCAGCTCCAACAGTCTCCTGAAGGTGATTGCAGAGCGCTGGGATGCCCCAATGTTGCGCCATTGGTTGGCTCCTATCCTTACAGAAGTTAAGCTAGTCGAGGTCATAGCTGTCATGGTAGAAAGTCAAAACAATTTGGTCAACCAACCAAATCAATTCATTCGGTTCATTTCACGTACACTATAAACAATGTAGTGCGTGCACATGTATGTTTCTATTGGGCACAACCTTTGAATCTCTTCACAGGCGTGCACAGGTTTCCTCACGATGTTTTCCTTCACCGTTAAAAAATATACAATCATATTTATCCGTTGTTCAGCAACCCTGTTATAAGCTCCTTGCTTAAATTAGGGCTAGAAAATACTGTTCTAAGTTATTTAGGTATAAAAAGAAATTGATTTGTATGTCGCATGATAAACTCTATGAAATACAGCCCAAAGTAATACCAAATACCGTATTCAATATTCTCAGAGTAGCACAAAGCAATATCGGATACCACCACTCTTGAAACAACTATTTGTGGTTAAATTAACTCGCGATAATACGCGTTAAAAGTTGCGCGTTAAACTGTATGTTAAGTCTCTAATTTCGCGTCAAAGTCAGAGTCTTGATGTAGCTACTTAAGGGTTGATACGCGACGCGGATGGCACGCGCTACACATTATAGTGCGAGCCTTGATATAATCAATAAAAATGAAATAGATGAAAAATTTTAAAGTTCGTTTAGACGAAATGTAGGTATCGCAAGCTTTCAGAAATTTACTTGAACATCAGAATCATAAATATAAGATGTTTTTGGGCGCTAACTTATTAGTGCATTTATACTCCATAGACTGTTAAAAAATCAGACACACTTTGATTTTTTTTTATGTTATAAGTGTACAGGACGGTCTGAACGTTCACCTGATAGTAAGTGATACGCCAGACCAAGACAAAGCGGCTTTAAAGGAGACCAACAACTGACAGACAGTTATTATCCTCCATCAATGCCGCACTGCGCCCGTCACCGCGAGAACAGATGTTAGGTCTCTTATACCCGGTAATTTACTAGCTACAGTGCCTTCATCCCGAACACAAAAGTGCATAACTCCTGTTTCACGGGATGATATCTGGTACTGCGGTGGTACCTGGCATTGTGTGTCCCTGATCAAAGACGGGCATTGTACTCAAGAAACGTTAATTGTATGGCCATAAAAATATATAAACAAATTCCTGACATTTTCAAAACATTACCCTATAATAAATTTAAGTATAATTTACATAATTTTCTTATTAATAAAATGTACTATACAATTGACGTTTTTTTTAAAGATTTAAAATAATTTATATAATAATATTTAATTTTGCTCTAAAGACTGAAGATTAATAGTTTAATAGATATTTTATGTAATTCTTTGGGACATTTTTATTTAAAATGGGTATATTAAAATGTTCATAAAATTATTACTTATGTTACGGGTTTCTTGTAAAAAATATTGTGTACATTTAATTTTACTAACAAAACTTTTGCACGTCGAATTTTCGATTGAATATGTTGGGATTGTACTGATATTAACATCAAATGTATTACCATATTCTTGCAAATAAATAATTTATTATTATTATATTACCTACCTAGACGACTCAGTATCGAGTCTACCACCTAGTAAATTATCAGAAGCTTGCACGGGCATACCTAACTAAAAGTCATTGCAACCCACCAAAAAGTTTCATGTTAAATGTTGCCAAGACTACTACGTAATGCTTGCACTTTGAAAAGATTATAGATCTCTTGTACAGTCAAGCTTTTGAATCTATACAACCTAACTCTAACGACCTTTACTTCAATAAATTCTACATATCAGTAATCGTGTACAGCATCGCCATTTCGCTAACCTCGTGAAGGTTATGCAAATTAGTTACTGATTCTAAGTCAGTAACGAAACAGCCAAGTCATACATATTTACTGAGACTTTATAAAGCGATTATACTGATAAAAAAGTATTTCAGTTGATCTGCCGACAATGTCAGCTAGATCTTGAGTTACCATTATAAAAGCTCGCATATACATTTGTCGTGCGAGCACGCACGTAAGCCGATACTGCGCAAGTATTCTCTTATCGCACGAGCCACTTACACTAGTTTTAATTACGCGAACATTTTGTGCTAGTCGAAAATTAATCAAATTACGCCGGAGGCGAAGGCGCTTGGACCGCTGTATGCGGTATGTCACAACCACGTGAAGTCTATATTAATACGGCAAGCTGCGATGTATATGTAGACACTATTTTTTTTTCAAATTATTTTCTTAATAAAAATATATTTTTTATTTTTTTAGAATATTGCATTTAATAATTCAAACTCTCCATAATTATGCTATGCGGGATGGCCGGAGCCCTAAAGAGGGCCATTTTAGGCTGATTTCATCATCAGTCAGTTCACCAGTCTTTACAAGAAACATCGAATCTTCAAATTCAAAATTCATTTGAATCGTCTATTTATTTGCGAATTAAAATTTGAAAGCGTATGGAATAATTAACTAAATAACTTACAGATGGATTAAATTCATAAACTATCGAGTATCAATGATGACCCATTTGTGTAATGGCTGAAAGCATCGACTTTTACCACAAAGGGTTCAATTTTTTTAAATAACATATATATTGTACATAGAAAACACCCAGACCAATGCAAACAGACATGTACATGCACACAAATGTTTGTACTGGCCGGGGATCGACCCTGGAACCCTTTGTGTAAGAGCCGACATCTCAACCACTTACACCACATTTTTTATTGTTCATTTATGCATGAACATGTCTGTTTGTAATGGTCTAGGTATTTTATATGTATAATATGTATGTATTTACAAAAAATATGTATATAAGTATGTTTATCCGTTGTGTACAGGCCCCGAGCTTAACTTGGGGCTAGATGGCGCCGTGTGAATGCCAGTGGATATTTATATATTTTTATTTATTTATCTATCTACATATGAAATAAGGAACTAATAAATGTATTTAATTCATAAACCATCGAGTCACAATGTGACATAGCACCATCCAAGCGACAACTAAGCGCACCCTCTCCATATCGAAAGGGTGTCACTTAATACCTTTTCACCACTAGCGTAATAGTTTTCAGTGTGAGTTCTACAAATATTAATAGACTGCCGTCTTGAAGGTTTGTTTGCTTTCAATTCGAACTGACGAGTTCCTAAATGACAACTTGCATCCAGGAGAGATGGTTGAGAAATAATACAAAGAGTGCCCTAATACCGTGGTATGGTTTTTTACCACGTTTTACCACCATAACCAGCAAATAAATATAACCAACATTTATTAAATATTTTATTTAATTTTCGCATATTTCAGCATATTATAAGTCAGGTTTCTACAATGTAAAGTAAAGATCAAATGTAACATTATTATTAAGAATTAAGAGATGTAATGATTTTTTTGAAAAACGGGGCAAATATTTTTACCATACAAAGATCACAATTTGTTTATATTTTTCGATATCATTACTTTTTTTTCAAACTCACAAATACCAAAGTTTCAAATTACTTCACAATCACCAGTTCCCCATCAACCCGCTTCATCAGTTATCCCAGACGGATCGACGTGACAAAGGCGTGTTTATTTCACAAAATAATCAAACCATAAATCCGTGAAGACGTATGGTTGAGGCGGAGACATGTGGTTATTTGTTTGAATACGCACAAATGTACTTGAATTGTGACACAAATGGGGCGTAAATGTGTTATATTAATAACAAACATGAGCAACATCATCATCACTAAGTGTTGGAAAGTAAAGTCCGAACCTGTGGTAGATAAGAATACACAAAAACCCCGATAATCTAGCCCAGGATCATGATATCACATTGACTGTAAACTCTAAGATTCACTGTATAAGCTGAACACTAAGATTTTTAATGGACCAACAAACAAATACTGAGGGGCGATCACTCATTGAAATTAAATGTACGCTTTTACGGTGAAGGAAACCATCGTGAGAAAACCTGCGCACGCCTACGAATAAATTCAAAGGTTGTGCGGCAAATCCGCACTGAACCCGCATGGACGAATACACCCTTTACGGGTAGGCTCCTGCCTCTCGGTGGGCATGCATAATGAGCTGATGATGTTAACACAAATACTGGTAGTACATACAATCATCATCATCAGCCTATAACGTCCCGTTGCAAGGACATGACTTCCAAAACATTTATGGAGGGTTTTTGGGCCGTAACCGACGACGCAGACCCAATGGATTGGTGGGTGTTAACTACTACTGTTCTAGGAATGTTGACGGGACCGACTTCTTAATGTGCAACTTTTTGCATCTTTTCAGAAAGTCAGGTGATTCAACCGGCAATTTTCTCACCGAACTGGGAAAAATCAAAATGACTAACTATTCGGTTTTCCTGTAAGACTCAAAACCACAACCCCGGACCATGCAGTCTAAACTGGACGAGGGCATTTTTATAAGCTTTACCAATTTTTAAGGTATTTCCCACAAATAACGGTGTCATATGCGAGTACAATTCTATCGCCAAACGGAGTGCTCGCTTACAAAACTGATTGTTCCATATCAGGTCCACGTCAAAGCCCTATCAGGCAATGCCCATTAGGTCTCTAACAAAACAACATTCTAAACCTAAGCAAGTTATCATGACTTACGCCGACGACACACGACGCTGAAATAATTCATCGAACGAATACATAAATCAAAGGCAATACCTCCTTTCCAAATTGAGTCTATCCAGAATTATAGTTTCTTCAATCGATTCTAAACCTTGAACCGTCGAAATAAGGTCGGGTCACCTTCAAGTTTGAAGTGTTGTGAGTGCAAACGTACGTTGGTAGATTCCAAATTCAAATTGCCGCCTATCGCAGCTCGGTGATTGGTCAGGGCGCGCGTGGCTACGATATAAATAGTGCGGTTTGCTCTCGAGTTGGACAAGTATGGAGTGGGCTATGGAATTACTAACACTGCCATTTTCACTGGCAACTCCCTCAACAGCGCTTATTAAAGCCTATTCGAAGAACGGTCAACAAACTTAAAGCTAGACCAATAGTGAGAGCACTAAAAAGGCACTGCGAGTCACCATCAAGCTCTATCTTCAAAATTAATCTAAGACACAAAAACACGATGAAATAGACGCAGGCATACTCTTTAATAACGTCCAATTGATCAGTTAAGTTGAGCAAAATCCTAACTTTTCCAAAAAAAAAACAATTCTTAAAATGACAGTGAAAGAGAATTCTCAATTTATCCAACAGGTCGCACTGAGATGAGAACAACAGGAGCTCAAATATTTAATAAATACTTAATGTGTATCCAGCTGGACAAAGACCAAGTCCTGTGGTTTCTAGATTTATAGGCTACGACCATTAACCCGTCGCGCTGAAATCTGAAATCGGTCATACAATAATACAGTAATTATTGCACCAGCGTCGGTGGCTCAATGGTGTGGACTCTCGCCCTCCTACCGGGAGGGCTGAGGTTCAAATCCCGCCACGTACCAATGTGTTTCGAATTTTCGAAAAATATGTGTACGTTATCCGACCCTCTTACGGTGAAGAAAAACATCGTGAGGAAACCTGCGCACGCCTGCGAAAAGATTCAAAGATTGTGTGTGAAGTCATCCAATCCGCACTGGGCCCGCGTGGACGACTAAGGCCTAATCACCCTATACGGGTAGGCTCGTGCCCCTCGGCGGGGACGTTTAATGAGCTGATGATGATGAATAGTATAAATAATTGTTCAACATCAAGGGTGCATTAAAAGCAATAGTTAACACTTACCATATTAATCATGAGATCATTAAACGTCCCCACCGAAGGGCACGAGCCTACCTTTACGGGGTGTATAGGCCTTACTCATTCACGTTGGCCCACTGCGGATTGGCTTTGAATCTCTTTGCAGACCGACGCAGGTTTCCTTACGATGTTTTCTTCCACCGTAAGCGTCGGAAACGAACAAATAATTTAAATTTCCAATCCCGTCACTTACCTATGTAATTAAGATCTAAATCGGAAGCAACGGTCCACACCAATGCCAACAACGCTAAATTATGAGTACATAAATATTTACTTTTTCCGATTTTTTACATAAAATCCTTTTCCATGCTAAGCGTGAAGCGGCTGTGAAATATGCAGAAGGTTTGACGCGTAGCGAGTGGCGAGTGTCGCTCTAGTGGCGCCGCACCTCTGCTTTGTTTACACGTACACACACATAGCTTGTACATAGGTGAAATGTGTACAGGTTGTCCAAATGCAAAGCTGAATTCCTCATATCATAATAAGATTTATAAAAATCTTTAACAATTCTCGCTTTGGCGGATGAGCATTGCAGTAAAGACCCCGTGATTTATAGAATTAAGAAGTCTTATATCCTGAGGAATTTATTATTTATTTGTATCGCCAATGGCATGTGACATGGCATTGACCATTCGAAATCTCAGGATACTAGGTGGTAGACTCGATACTGAGTCGTCTAGGTAGGTACCGCCACAGTTCCAAATATCGTCCCGGGAAATAGGAGTTTTTTTGTTACAGTGCCCTCTTCCCGAAACACTTCTGTGTTTCGGGAAGAGGGCACTGTAGCTAGTAAAATTACCAGGTATAGGAGACCTGACATTGATGTCTCGGGTGACAGGCGCAGGGTGGTATTGGCGAGGAGTGGTCTCTTTATACAGTGACTGATTTTCTTCAATACTGCTCTGTCATGGTCAGGCGTGTCACTTACCATCAGGTGAGTGAACTGACCGTTTCGAAGACCATAAGTCTCCCGAAATATTTTAATGTGTATTTAATTGTACTTCTTACCAAGCTCACTAATTGGACTCATACCAAGCCAGTCAATGTCCACTATTTATCCCATCATCCGTACTGCATAGCTTCCTTATTACGACCATTTTCCTAATATCCCTAATAGAGGCGTACACGGCGTATACGTCACGCGATTATCCGACGCGCGAATGCCGGACACTCGACGGATTTATGACGTCATAAATCACTATTTCAATATTAGACGGGACGATCTGGTGCCGGCTAATTTGTAGCAGGTTTAGTCCGGATTTGGTGGGGTTTTGGTATACTTCAACTAACGTGTGTGAGGGCCTCACCTGATGTGAGGATTCTAGTGGCGTTCTTGGGAAAAGTGACATAGATTACCGGGTTTTTTTATGCTACAGCAGGCAAACGAGCAAACGGCTCATATGATGGTAAATGTCACCGCCGCCTATGTACGTTTGTAATACCATCATCATCACCGAGATTAAACGTCCCCACCGAGGGACCGAGGCTACCCGTACCAATACCATAGTGCACTGAAATGCGTTGCCGGCCTTTCAACAGGGAATACGCTCTTTTTTTGAAGGTCGTATCGCTCAGGAAATATCTCCGGCAGCAACTGATTCCACAATTTCGTGGTTCGTGGCAAGAATTTACAACAAAAACGTACTGTCGAGGACTTTCATTCATCTAGGTGGTATAAGAGACAAGGGTATAAATGGTATGAGAGACCTAACATCTGTTGTCTCGGGTGACGGCCGCAGTGCGGCGTTGATAGAGAATAATAACTGTCTATCAGTTGTTGGTCTCCTTCAATGCCGCTCTGTCATGGTCAGGCGTATCACTTACCATAAGGTGAGAGTCCTGATTGTCCGGACTCTCATAACATAAAAGGATGGTCAATGACTCGTGGGGCGTGTTAAAGTTATACATTACAAAAATACTAAAAAAATATATCATTTATTATGCAAATTACATTTTACAGGTCAAATTTATGCTATGAGGTTATAAAGTATGTCAGAATTTATAACTTACAGGTAGTCACATATACAAATTATCAATATAAAAGTTGGATTTATTATTACATGTTCAGTTTACAAGACATTTTAATTTTTGTGGATATTGGTTTTGTAGTGTGTGACACACCTCTCCACACATACGTAATATTAGTGTTAATATATAAGCTTTGATTATTGTAATTTAAGAGACATTATTAAACCAGACTACAAAAGTTAAGACTCCTTCATTAACCCTGGTGTCCCATCATTACCATTAACTCATTCCATTTGCATTGTCTCAAAAGTGTGCACGTCCGCGGGTACTGTCCCATACTGATTGATATATTCGTCCGGCCGCCGGCCGCCGCCATTTCCCCGTGTCGCGTCTAATTGCTACTATAATTCATGTGTAATAATCTTGTTATTATCAGTGCAGGTGATGGCTCCCATTGTCTATAATAATTCACTGGGAGCCGCAGGTCGCGGGTTTGCTTCCCGATCGTGAGTAGGTAATATTCAATCCTTTAAATTCTAGTGGTAGTGACATACACACAAACACGCGCGCGGACGCGCACGTTCGTGCGAACACACACTCACGCACGCACGCACGCACACACACACCAAACTAAGCAGGAGTTTAGTTTAGTGATTATAATTATACATATTATACCCATTACAAACAGACATGTTCATGCACACAATTGTTTGTACTACCCGGGGCTCGAACCCGGAACCCTTGTTGTTGCAGTCGACCTCTCAACCGCAACACCAAATGGGTCGTCGTATTGATTTAACACTCAATCTGACGACCCATTTGGTGAAGCGGTTGTGACGTCGGCTACTACAACAGATAACAACAGATGTTAGGTCTCTCATACCCAATAATTTCATTTGATACAGTGCCGTCACCCCGAAACACAGAAGTACACAATAGGAAAATTGTGTCGTTTAGATTTTATGCATCAACGCATTGGGCCTCTTGTAATGTTAATGTGTAATTGGAAATAAATAAAATAAATTTTATTTCCTACTTCTATGTCATAACCGAACTAGGAAAAAAATTACCTGCGGGAATAGAACCTACGACATCCAAGGTCATGCAGCCAAACGCAGTGCCTGCTAGACCACGAAGCCAATTTTATTTTTCATAGTTTCTCCAAAAACCGCAAATAAGCGTTTAATTAAAAATATGAAATATACAAACCTAATACACATATAATAGAAACATTAGCCGTACACACCCCAATTCGTGACAACACTCACAATCGGCCCACGATTGTATTACAAACGGCAGTCGCACAGACAGACAAACACAATTGTACGGAACCCGGGCAATTAGTTCCACGCTAGTTTCGATATGAAATACAGCTGTTCGGATCAACTAAGACATAGATTAGGGCGGGACACACTGCGGATCGGGATTTGGTACAATTACTATTTCGGTACGCTTTGTTTTTGCCAATTTTCCATCGTGAATTGGTTCTGGTGACAGATTTGTGCAATGGCACAGATTTCCCAATACAGGAGATGGGGCAAGCCGCGTTCAAAGTGTGACAACTGTAAGCTCAACGAGCATACACTGGCTGCCAGTTTACGCTCTGTGAGACGAGTCAAGACGCACGAATATTAGAAGAAATTACCGTTTTTTTTCAAAATGCCATCCTGTGCAATTGTAACATGCCATCATCGCAATAAATCAGTAAATTTACCAAGAAATATAAAAACCTTTTTACAGGTAAGACCGAAAAGAAATTGCGACACTGGGACTGCCTATAAACTTTGGCTTGTCCAGTCTAATGTATATTCTGATGTCTGTGTGCAATGGTGTCATGGAACACCTTGTTTTGTTCTTTGTATACCCTTCAACGGCCAAGTATACATCATTCATTGTAATAATAAGAAATCACAGTAAGGAACCTAAGACTTGGCACGATTTATTCTAGATTTCATTACTTTTCAGAGATAAACAAGCAAAGCAGCTCCATCGAGACTTAGCTTTGATGCGACGAGATTCAAAAAGGTTGTGCGTGAAGTCGTCAACCCGCACTGGGCCCGCGTGGACGACTAAGGCCTATACACCTTTACGGGTAGGGTCGTGCCCTCGTGGGGACATTTAATGAGCTGTGATGATGATGATTACTGAATACTAAAATTGTATTTGCTATTTGAATGTTATACTTATTGTCAGCCATCACGTCCCACTGCATGATATAGGCCTTCCTGCAAAGCGTTTTATATCCTTAAGCATGGATACATCCCGACCTATCTGAATAAAATATTATTATTAAGAAGGCTATCTGATAAATTTTAAGCTTGCAAATGTTATCATCATCAGCCTGCAGGGCACAGGTCTTCCTGCAAAGCATTTGGAGAGTTTGTGTCGTAGCCCACCCCGCGGGCACAATGCTGTTTGGTGGGTTTTAACGACTATCATCCTAAGATTTGAACTGTTCACTTGTCAGGAATTTGAACGTTTTATAATATAATGTTTTTATCTAAAGAATTGAAATGGAGCGATTGGGCTGTGTGCACTCACGATGGTCCAATGGGGATTAGTGTTAATGATTTCCATTCTAAGAATATAGCTGGCACCAATGGCTTGAAGGTACCCAGAACCCTTGATGGTAGCTGACGTCTCAACCATTACACCACATGGGTCGTTAAAAAGTTGTTACTTCACCAACTCTTGGGATGCTATCGAATACTCTGAAGATTTTTAAGGACTATTTTATCACTGACTGGTTAAGGAAGTTTTTAAAGATTTCGATTGGAATATTGGTTGAGCCTAGAGCCAACCAGAAAAATATTTTGATGAACAAACTTTTGGTATGTTTTGTTGTCGGTCTGTGTGTATGAACAATCCGCCCTATAACATATGCCAAATCCATGGTTCAACCATTTTGCATTCGGCAACCGGCTCCCTTTTAAGTGACGTCAATATGCAACATTCAAAATGGCTGGCAAACGTCACAAGCGTTAACCCTGCCCGTGTCGAATGTGGACTTTGCGACTCGTACATAAAATCGAATTTTCCGAATTCAATTTTCGTTTTAATCTCTCATGACGTTTAGTTTCAGATCCAATGTCAGGTTGTTCCGCTATGAAATATAGTTTCGCCTTCATTGAATCCGTGATAAATTGATGCGTGGGGAAGGTGGTTATTGAATAATAAGTATGGCTTGTTGATATCACTGTGGGATTTGCGAGTGTGACATGCCTTTTATGAATCGGAATTTGTAATTGCAAGGCTTTGACGGGTACAGCGTGATTGATTCGGTGTTTTGGCAAAAAGCGGAATTGTTAATGAGTTTAATCGTGATTAATGGGCAGATGATATTTTATTAATTAGTTTATAATCCATTAGAGTAGTTTGAAAGGTAGTTTTGAGTTACGAAACACTTTAGCAAATTAAGCTACTGCTGGAATTTCAAATAAAATATTGAGTAAGGATTGCACTTCAAATTCTCGGAATAAATATGTCCAGTCGATTATTTTTATCTAAACACCCCCTGTGATAAATGCAATAAAGGATGCAGAGTGATGCCACATCCCTACGCAAATACTTTTCGGAGGTATCAGGATCGTTGACGATTCGAGCTGCTCATCTTTGGACACGACCACGTTTGGAAGAAACTGGTATTAAGGCGCTCCCGCCCAAAATAAACCTTGGTCATGAATAACAAAATATGAAAACCAAACAAACAAAATATTCAATAATACTTATGCAATTTGATTAGAATTCTGAGTTTTAAAGTAAACTTTAAGAGCGTCGGTGGCTCAATGGTGTGAACCTTCGCCCTCCTACCGAGAGGATTAAGGTTCAAATCCCGCCACGTACCAATGTGTTTCCGAATTTTCGTAAAATATGTGTACGTTATCCGACGCTCTTACGGTGAAGGAAAACATCGCGAGAAAACCTGCGCACGCCTGCGAAGAGATTCAAAGGTTGTACGTGAAGTCGTCCAATCCGCACTGGGCCCGCGTGGACGACTAAGGCCTAATCATCCTAAGCGGGTAGGCTCGTGCCCCTCGGTGGGGACATTTAATGAGTTGATGATGATGAAAGTAAACTTGTTAAGGGATTCACAATTTTTGAAAAGGCCAGTATCATGGACGCCACTATAACTAGCCAATAAATTCATTAAATAATAAATAAATAAATATCCACTGACATTCACACAGCGCAATCTGGCCCCAACTTAAGCGTGAAGCCTGTATTATGGGTACTAAACAACGGATAAATATACTTATATACATTTTTTTTGTAAATACATACATATTATACATAGAAAACACCCAGACCATTACAAACAGATATGTTCATGCACACAAATGTTTGTACTGCCCGGGGATCGAACCCGGAACCCTTTGTGTTGCAGTCGACCTCTCAACCGCGACACCAAATGGGTCGTCAAAAATTCATTAATTAAAATAGTTACGTAATAAAATAGTTTTATTACATATTATTTATGAAAGCAATCTTCTCCCAGCAATTCATTTTACCTATTCGCTGTATTCAAATTCCCTTTATTGGAACAATTGATGCTATCGGCATGACGTGAACCCGAATGGCCACATAAAAGCTATATTATTAAAAAATAAAATCATTTTATTGGAGTAGTCAAGCCCCACAACCAATATGACAGCCATAAACAAATTATTCCTGATGCCAGGGCTCTGCTGTCAACCCCAAAATGCACCCATAAAAATACACACCCGGATGTCCCGCTCGCCAAAAACGCTCGACCGTAATAAAGAAACGCGATAAACCGACCAAAAAAACGGCAGACATGAATTCATTGGTATGACATTTGGGGTTTCGCCGAATGGTCACGGTTATGGCAGAGAAATTTTCCTCTAGACATATTTCCTCCTTATAGTTTTATGGGATCGGCCCCCATCTTTTATTGGTCGTCCGGATTCTTGTCAATCCTATTACGCCGGGTCGTTTTTGCCCGCCATCCACTTTTTAGGGTTATGACGGATATTGAAAGTTCGAATTGTTTAATTTGCGGTCGTTCCGGCCATGTTGGCGCTTGATTAAAACTTCCCCCGGCTTTTATCGAGCTGGAATTTTTGTGGTTCACGTTATATGGGTGTCAGTAATTATTAATTTGGAAATACAAAGAAAAATTGTCTTAAATGTTATGCATAATAAGTAATAATAACATTATGTCATATTTCCTTTTCCGTGTCTTGTTTTTAAAGGTTGGCAACATTGCGTATTCGTAGCTCCTTGGGATTAATAGTCGAGGAACCAATGTGGTGAACAAATTGAGAAGTATCCGATTATACCATGGTTTCTGATAACATTTTATCTATTTGTAATATGCATGTTTAAAATGTTTGAGCGTCGGTGGCTCAGTGGTGTGGACTGTCGCCTTCCTACCAGGAGGGCTTAGGTTCAAATCCCGACACGTACCAATGTGTTTTCGAATTTTCGAAAAATATATGTACGTTATCCGACGCTCTTACGGTGAAGGAAAACATCGTGAGGAAACCTTCATGCACGCCTGCGAAGAGATTCGAAGGTTGTGTGTGAAGTCGTCCAATTCGCACTGGGCCCGCGTGGACGACTAAGGCCTAATCACCCTATACGGGTAGGCTCGTGCCCCTCGGTGGGGACGTTTAATGAGCTGATGATGATGATGTTTAAAAATACATCATTTCCTTATGAATATGTTTATCCGAATTCTAATCCATCTATGGGCAATGCTATCGTATCTACAAGTTCCTAAATAAGAGTTGGGGCTAGATGGCTTTTGGTGATGGTATTATTGATACGCCTAAACATGTCAAAAGCAGCGCTTAACGAAATTTACAACAGTAAGTAGTATTTTTTTCGACTGGTCTACAAATGTTCGGTTTCATTTACCCGGTAATTCTTCTAGCTACAGAGCCCTCATCCCGAAACACAGTTTTATATTTCACTCTTATTTAGCACAGTATCTGGCACTTACCTAAACGACTCAGTACCAATAATACCACTAGTAGGTTGTGTGTGAATGTCGATAGATAAAAATCACGATTGATTTATATCGTCTATTCATTTCACTAAAAAATTACGAATAAGGATTTTTGAGTGAAATGAATGTATCAGGTACTATAAACAACAAACGGAGTTTCCCGCACAATATTCACATCTGCCCGGCAGTTTATTCGCACGTTACTGTATCTAAGTAGGGGGTACATAGGTAACGGTGAGGGCCTGTGTAAAGAGCAGCGGTGTACGACACACCGATATGTTCTGTCGCCTTGCAACAACATAGCGCTGGGAAATTTGGACGCGGCATTGCTGAATTGTTTTTAAATTACCTCATCATTTATTTGAACAATAAATTAACTAGAAATCGACTTTAAATAACTTAGATAAACAATAAAATATGTAGATGCACAATCACGAAGAAATATCAACCAAAAAATGTCCGAGACGCTTGACACATATATGACTTATTGTTATATTTAACATAAAATTATTCAATAACATTTTTTTGGCGTCCATCAGGGTACCTTATCAAAAGCATGCTTTTCCTATAAAAGCATGCTTTAAACTAAACCTTATCTACCCTCGCTTCGTATCTCACTACCGATGCGGCTTCCCAAAATTTAGATGTGACAAGTGCACGCTTTCTAGCTAATGCCCGCGCGCACTAGTTGTTTGTAACTGACCAGTGCGGTCACGCTGAGACAGAAGACAGTGCTGTTATAACAGCATGCTTACCAACTTGACATCTCTAGGGGAACCCGCGTCTTAGATTACCACCGATATAGCTTTCTAAAGTTTAAAAAGGACAACCGGTGAAAAACAGTAATAAATCTTCAGATAACAAAAAATATGTGTTCCTATAAAGCATGCTTTCCTTTAAAAGCATGCTTTAAACCTTATCTACCCTCGCTTCGCAGGTCACTACCGATGCGATAGCGATTGAAGATAGCGTTTTTATAATAGCATGCTTATAAACCTGACTTCTCTAGGCGAACCCGCGTTTTAGATTACCACCGATACAGCTTTCTTAAGTTTAAAAGGGACAACCGGTGAAAAACAGGAATCCAACAATCTTCAGCTAACTATGTGTTCCCATAAAGCATGCTTTCCTATGAAAGCATGCTTTTTCTATAAACGCATGCTTTTCCTATATAAGTATGATTTGAAACTAAACCTTATCTACCCTCGCTTCGTATCTCACTACCGATGCGGCTTCCCAAAATTTAGATGTGACAAGTGCACGCTTTCTAGCTAATGCCCGCGCGCACTAGTTGTTTGTAACTGACCAGTGCGGTCACGCTGAGACAGAAGACAGTGCTGTTATACAGCTTACCAACTTGACTTCTCTAGGGGAACCCGCGTCTTAGATTACCACCGATACAGCTCGTTAAGTTTAAATGGGATAACCGGTGAAAAACAGCAATACAACAATCTTCAGATAAAACAAAAGAATATGTGTTTCTATTAAAGCATGATTTTCCTATAAAAGCATGCTTTTTCTATGAAAGCATGCTTTTCCTATAAAAGCACGCTTTTCCTATAAAAGCATGCTTTAAACTAAACCTTATCTACCCTCGCTTCGTATCTCACTACCGATGCGGCTTCCCAAAATTTAGATGTGACAAGTGCACGCTTTCTAGCTAATGCCCGCGCGCACTAGTTGTTTGTAACTGACCAGTGCGGTCACGCCGAGATTGAAGATAGCGCCGAATGCCGTGTGTACGCAGCCTAATGGGAATTTAGGGTGTAAATCTTGAACGTATTTGAATTTAAAGTGGTCGGTTGCGATTGGTTAAATGAGGCGGTGTGTGTGATTTGTGTTAACTGTGTGGGTAAGTTGTATATACGAATAGTGGATTATTTGTGTGTTTGGGTATATAGCCGCTATGTATGGTAATGGTGAAAATGAAAAGTGTTTATTCAGTTTAGGTACTTACAGAATACTTATGAATGTGAAGCTACTAATGGTTCGGACGGTAGTTTTCTACTAAGAAGAATCCAGCAAGAAACTCGGTAGTTGCTCTTTTAAAAAAAATGTGTTTTGTACAGAATCATATCATTTGATATCAAAATAATAATATAAAGCAAATAACATATATTCACATATTTTATCATATTATTAAGTATAAGAAAAATATGTTTATCTACAAAAGTAAGTCAACTGCTAGACTTAAGGCCTTTTCACGGATACAGAAAGGTTTTGTCATAATCTCAATGGTAATTTTTACTCTAAGTTCAATATTTCAACGTACTCTACTTATAGGTAGGTAAAGTTTGCGTCTAAAAACTATTTACTTATTTATTTCTCTAGCAAAAACATGTTTACGCCGTCCATCCATTCTATTTTAATAATACTCACAGCGAATACTCCAGAAGTCAAAAAAGTACCATCATCATAAAAACCCTCCGATTCCAAACGAAGCAATTTGAACACTAACACACGTTGTCAAACACTTGAACAATAGACAATGGCACACAAAGAGGGATATTGAAGAGTGCCTCTCTCAATACGAGAGTCGAACCCGCGACATCCATTAGGCATTATTGAAAATTTTAATATCAAAAATTGCCGCCGGTTTTGCGGTCTTTACACGGGACGGTGAGAACAAATGGTAATTTCGTATATGGAAAGATATCTTGTGTTAATTCTCATGTAAATAAATTGCCGTTGGGGCCGAAAGGTTCTCGAATGGTGACCGCGTACCGGCAGTACCGGCAAGCGCAACGTGGGACGGCCACCCACAAGATGGACAGATGACCTGAGGAAGGTTTCGGGTGGCCGTTGGATGCAGATAGCTTCCGACCGTTTCGAGTGGAAGTTATTGGGGGAGGCCTATGTTCAGCAGTGGACATCATGTGGCTGATATGATTTCATCCACCCAGACGATTCAGGTTAACCTAATTACCAATAATTTAACACTTAATAAATTTAAGATTTCAACAAAGTCTGAATTTGTTTTTTGTTTCGAACCAGCATACGCATCGTGTAAAGGCTTCTAGACCACTTCACAAGATATCATGTTATTTTTCACGAATGCTTTGTTTCGTTGCGAGTATTTCCCATTTTCAATTTCCATTATTCCCCGCCCCTATTTAATGTAAATCAAAAAATGGACGACATTTTTAACACCGCTTAGGTTATTTTTCAGCTTTTTTATACTAAACTACTACTCTGTAAAATCTATACCTGGATATAAAATCGATATACTTCACATTTTTTTTTTTTTTTATAATAAATATAATAAATATCTTTATTTGTTCTCTCACACAGTTAAATTTTACAAGATTAAGCTTAATCTATTACAAAAGTTTGAACTATGTGAGAGACTGGTATCTGCACTAGGAGACCTGTATGACAGATTACCAGCCTCTCCTACACCGGACCAGTAATAATTAATGAATAAGCTTTCAATTATAAATGTGAATTTAAGTGTGTGCGTGTATTTGTGTGTGTGTATGTGCGTGTATTTGTGTGTGTGTATGTGCGTGTTTTGTGTGTATTTGTATGTGTTTGTGAGTGTGTGTATATGTGCGTGAGTGCGTGTGTGTGTTTGTTTGTGTTGTAACATCATGTGACAAATGCTGCATAATGGACATAGTGTTTAGGAGACCACCATTAAAATTTCTTCAGTTTTGACATAGTCAAGGGATTTGAGCCATGTGGTAATTGATTTTTTACATCCCGATCTCGTCATTGGATATATATTTAAAATTTTATTTATTTTATTATATAGATAGCTTCCTAAGAAGGTATAAAACCGTTTTGCAAATTGTGTTGAAGGGGTATTGTCTAGATGGCATACTTTATGTTTGAGACGTTTATTGACTATGGCGGTAGGGTTATACGGAAGGGATGAATGTTTTTTTAATATAGTATTTAAGATAAAAAGTTGCCTAACAGTTAGTACATCAAAATTTTTGAATAGATCTTTAGTCGAAAATGAGTATGGTAAAACATACTTACTTTTATGACTGCCCTTTGTGCTCGTTCTAGTCTCATTAATTTAGTTTTGCAGGTACCACCCAAACTGTTACACAATAGCTAAGTATAGATTGACAAAGCGCAAGATATACCATTTTTATTACATTTATATCGGCAACGTGACGTAAATTTTTGAAGATATATATTAACTTACGTACTCTGGTTGAAAGCAGATCTATATGCTGATTAAAATTAAGAGAGTTGTCAATGATTACACCCAGATACTTTATATTTGTTGTTAAGGCTAGTGATAAGCATGAGCAGGAGGACACATTTGAACAGAAATGAGCTTTAACTGAGAATTTGTCGTGTAGAGAATTTAGCACTGTTCTAATCGAAAAGGGAATGAACTTAGTTTTTTCCACATTTAGAGTTAGGGAGTTATTGACGAGCCAAGAACAAACCATATTAAAACCCTTTTGGGCATTGTCATAGGCATCCTCCCAAGTGTCACCATCAAAAATTAAAGCAGTATCGTCCGCGAAAGTTACAATTTTTCCGTTTGGGATAAACATATTGCATAGGTCGTTAATAAATGCAAGAAACAGGGTAGGACCCAGAACACTACCCTGCGGAACACCACAGGTTATAGGTAAATCTGCATTCAACATTGATTTATCACGAAATCTCAAAAACTGTCATCATCATTATCATGCAGCTTCATAAGTTCACTGTTGAGCGAAGGACTCCCTTAATATCTTTCACATGGAAGAAATTATATCATCTACACATAAAATATATATTTAGCAGAAGGTTTCATAAATAGTGCAGTCATTTATTACGAACGATTCTCACAAAACTCCATGTCTAAAGACAAACGGGTTATTGGAAAGTTTATAAAAAAGTCATTTATTATTGAATTAAGACACTTATAATTTAAATATATATTGTATAATTCAAAATGATTGTTCTACAGTATTCTTAAATAATGTATTCTAAAATATGAATAAAAAAATAACCCTACGCATGCGTAGAAGAGAGCGGCCGGTAGTATGGAGTTTAAAATTATTTATATAATCAAAGGGACTAAGAAAGAGACCATGTATAGCAGACATATGTTCAGAGAAGTTCATGTTTACTACCCACGTAAATTAATTTATTTATTTTAACGAAAAAAAACACCCGTTTTTATGCCTTATTAAAATTTAATTTATATTATGTTGACTGTAACCTTACAGTCATAAAAAGCCAAATTACATAACTAAATCTAGGGGATAAATTATAATCTAGGAGCATCGCGTCCTAACTAGGCAATCAACAATTTGATAATGAAAGGTTGAATTTTACACAAAAATTAAAAGTTAAGTTAAGATTGACAATAAACTAAATTTTTATTGGAAGGCCTAAATACATTAGGCCTTCCAATAAAAATGTCAACAACAAGATGATCAAATTCCATGTGTCTTCTTGGGTCCCCCAATGCCAGTCGACATTTCGGTCCTCTACTGTTTCTCATCCGCCCTCTAGTTTTAATTTAAAATTAAACCCGATTTTTTAAAGTTTCTTGAGTCATATTCTCGATTTCATCAAATTCTAAAACCATCTCATTTGTTCTAAAACCATTTTTCCAAAACCATCACCAGTTCAATGTAATGCTTTAGGGCAATGATGTAAAAAAGTATGGATTCGTGATATGCTCACAAAACAATCGAAAAAAAGTGTTCCGAATGCAGTAACAGCACACATACACGTATTTCGAATTTCGAACACATTTAACTAAAAAAAAAGAGTACAAACTGTACTGTTTTCGACTGTTCGTTTTTGAGGCACGGATGGCGTATCTACCTTTATATATATAGAATATCATTGCTTTAGGTCAACAGAGACAGGGCCCTTGCTGAAACTGCACATATTCAGGTAAAGTTACATAACCTTTTGACGACTTAGAGCGTCATAAACAATAGACTTTACATTGTGTCTCTTATCTGGGCGGTCAATGGTTTAAATATATATCGTCGCAAGGCGTTAAAATTATCACATACTTAGGATGCATAATTAAATCATTAAAAAAATCTTCCGTTAAAAATGTTAATAGAAGCGAATAAGCGTTAAAAAATCTCGAAAAAATACCACGCGTGACGGCTGTGTCAATCTGATCATAGACGAATCAAAGGAATACGCCGATTATCCGTGTTAGTTTAAAAAATGGATAAACCACAAAAAAGTTCACACATGTCGTTTGGCATCAAATCCATACAATCAAAAGCTGACCCGGGGCATGGATTTCGAAAAACCTATGGCACCCAACTGGGAACGCGTATCGAAACTTCGAAACGGTTTATTAGGGTTCCGCGGTGATATATTTGACCGGAACCTTTTATTTTGATTTCATTAGAAGATTGTTAAGTAAACGTTTGCATTTTTAATATTTTTTTTTCTTGGTTATAATATATGAATTTCATATAAAATGGTTTATAAAAAGAATAGTATCTTACATGCTTTCCATCAATTCATAACTTCCTTCAGCAGGGCAAAGGTCACCAATACAGCACAGCTATGAGGCAATTGGTCCATAACTCACTGCGGTTTGGTCTGCCTCATATACTTACTGTTACTGCAACTAAAAGAGTACAGTGAAAGTGCATCTTACTTAGATATTTTAGATTAATATTACAATTTTCAGATGGCTTTTTTAATATTACTTTTTTCGGATTTCTTATCAGTTCACTGGCAGACTTGGGTCTAAAATGAAAGCCATAATGACCACACTTGGCTTACATTGTTCAATGGGATCCTAAGTTACGCTTTACTTGTTATCCCCAAACATTAGTCGCTGTAATAATTGTGTTTATGAAATGTGATTTAAGGCATCTATTCAGTGCGCCTATTTAGACGTAGAGGCTTACTATAGAATACTACACCACTGACAAGAGTTGATCAAAGCCAACAAGAGCATAAACTAAGTAGGTATTTTACTTTAATCTTGCAACACTATACTGCGACGTAATTACTGTTATAAATATGAAAAGTAATATAACTTCTTCAAATGTATATAATAATAAGTAAATAATATGAATGTACACTAATAATAAAATGGATATCATTGCCAATCACCCAGCGCCATCTAGCCCTAAGTTAAGCGTGAAGCCTGTTGTATGAGCTTAGTGCCCATACAACAGGCTTCAAGGCATAAACATTCTTACACTTGCTTACTTTTTGATTGTACATATTATACATAGAAACACCCCGACCAATAAAAACTGACATGTTCATGCACACAAATGTTTGTACTGCCCGGGGATCGAACCCGAAAGGGTCGTCGTTAATGTGTCAATAAAAACACAAAATTCAAAATACATCGTTACGGAACCCATGCCAATATCGTACGCGCATCCCGTATGCTTTTTTCTCATAAAAAACATGGCCGCCATTCGCGACCTGCGTTTAACCGCTGTCAGTGCTGTCAGTCACGCGCCCCGCCCGCGATGCGACTTTGACATCCCTGTATTATTTAGCCCTGTCTTTTATTTATTGTTTAATATCAATTTCGGACATCTCCTTTGATAGGCGCGGGTTACTTTAAATTGAGTTTAGATGAGCGTTTGATCCCGTGTTATGCCAAATTAGAGAAAAACTGAATTTGTTTTTTTATGTGAGCAAGTGAACAGGACGGTCAGGGCGCTCACCTGATGGTTAGTGATACGCCTGACGTTGACAGAAAAGCATTGAATGAGATCAACAACTGAAAGACAGTATACTCCATCAACGCCGCACTGCACCCGTCATCCGAGTCTCTTATACGGTAATGATTTCAAGGCTTAAAAGTTAGGTATACTGAAAAAGGCCTAATATATTTTCTCTGCAAAATCTTTAGTACCTAACCTGCTTCTTAAGCCACGGCAAGATTTACGAATTGTATTCTAATGTGCCTACGGAACGGTAAAACACTGAACACATATTGCAATGGATCTTTTTTATATCTGTTTACGCAAGAGTTGTTGACAGGCTCCGCTAACTGGTCGCTTGTTAAGGGAAGAGTAAGATTCCACTACATGGCACAAGAAGGGTAAAGGGAGGCCAAGAGACCTAACCTCATTCTGTAAGACCATGGTCTACGCTTCTTTTCCTTTTATGTGGAAGCCACTCGAGAATCTTTCCGCCCCATCGACCATCGGTTCTACACACTATAACCCTGTCCACTGCCACTTCGACTTGCTAATCCACAGGCTATTTTGGACACTCAATTAACGGATATTCTTCGTTCTGGATCTTATCATGTAGGGAAACTCCTAACATAACCTACTCTAAAGCACGTTTATTATGTTACAAAATGTACCGGACGCTCATCTGATGGTAAGTGATACGCCTTACCATTACATTAGAGACCAACAACTGCGCTCGTCACCCGATACAACAGATTGTATGTCTCTTATACCCGTTAATTTCACGTTAAGCGACTTTGAGCCTATTTAGGAGCTTAGAGCATAAAAACTGTTTACCATAACTTAAATTTTTGTTTTACGTAAGAAAATTAATCAATACACCTTGACCAATAATTACGGAGGATTCGAAGGTGTTTCATAATTTTGATTGATGATTTAATAATCACTAATTATAAGGGTTGGTTTAAATGCCGGTTTGAACCGCGAGGATTTGTTGTTGTCTGTTTTTGTACACATATTTGTAATTTGATATGCGAGGCCGTAGACATTTTTGTTTATTTTAAATGTTTTTTTATATAGGTGCATAAAATACATCAAGTATATCTTAGGATGGTAGTAGCACCCAAACTACATTGGTCCCACGAGATGGGCTTAGGCCTTATCGCCTCATAGCTATGCTGTTCAGGGAAGCCTGGCTAACAAACTGAAGCCCGTAAGGTCATCTATGGGAGTTTATTTTTTTATTTCATAGGAACACCAACAGCAACAAAACACAAAAATATCATCATCACCATCAGCTCATTAAACGTCCCCACCGAGGAGCACGAGCCTACCCGTATAGGGTGATTAGGCCTTAGTCGTCCACGCGGGCCCAGTGCGGATTGGACGACTTCACACACAACCTTCGAATTTCTTCGCAGGCGTGCATGAAGGTTTCCTCACGATGTTTTCCTTCACCGGAGCGTTTAAGAGCGTCGGATAACGTACATATATTTTCGAAAATTCGAAAATACATTGGTACGTCTCGGGATTTGAACCTCAGCCCTCCCTGTAGGAAGGCGACAGTCCACACCACTGAGCCACCGACGCTCTGACGCAACAAAACACAAAAATATACACAAATAGATATTGTATAAGAAAATAACATCCGAATGCGTTATCTAATTAAACAAAATATAACAGATGAGGCAACACCAAACCAAAACAATTTAATTACTTAAATTTAGTCGTTGCAAAAAAAATACTGCTCATAGCACTCCTCGCCGATTCTACACTGGTATTAAAGAGGTCAAAGTCAAAAATAATATTAAATTGATTAAATAATGACCAACGTGTAATGATGGGACACCAGGTTAATGAAGGAGTCTTAACTTGTTGTAGTCTGGTTTAATAATGTCTCTTAAATTACAATAATCAAAGCTTATATACTAATACTAATCGCCACAGATATTCGTTTTGCCTATCATCATCATCAGCTCTTTAAACGTCCCCACCGAGGGGCACTAGCCTACCCGTACGCGGGTGTATAGGCCTTAGTCGTCCACGCGGGCCCAGTGCGGATTGGACGACTTCACGCACAACCTTTGAATCTCTTCGCAGGCGTTCGCAGGTTTCATCACGATGTTTTCCTTCACCGTAAGAGCGTCGCATAACGTACGTGGCGGATTTTGAACATCAGCCCTCCCGGTGGTAGAGAGGGCTGACTACACACACCACACACATTAGTTTTGCCTATAGGTATAAGTAATTATGTAATCTTATATATTTTCTACCCAATGACAGTTTTGTGATTTAGTGCAGCTGTTTTCCTATCTAAAGAGTGAGATAGGCACTTTAGATCTTACTCGTAACGGTCACAAGTTGGGAACTGCACTATACATCATCATCAGCTCATTAAACGTCCTCACCGAGGGGCACGAGCCTACCCGTATAGGGTGATTAGGCCTTACTCGTCCACGCGGGCCCAGTGCGGATTGGACAACTTCACACACAACCTTCGAATCTCTTCGCAGGCGTGCATGAAGGTTTCCTCACGATGGTTTCCTTCACCGTAAGAGCGCCGGATAACGTACATATATTTTCGAAAATTCGAAAACACATTGGTACGTGTCGGGATTTGAACCTCAGCCCTCCCGGTAGAAGGCGACAGATGGGATGGGGATGGAGGATGGCCGTGTGAAATTAGATTCGACCACTTTTGCCGAAGACCAAAACGCCTTACTCCCTGCGGGGTAGGAGGCTAGTTTGGCACCAACCTGGCTAATGTGGTCAAATCCAGCCCTGCGTAACGTCTTTTTGCAAACTTTAGCGGCTAGGTTAAAGGCTTTCTTCTTTTTCTTGATTTTCATTCATAATCACGTCGCTCGTTACATAGTGTCATAGTAGTATGCTCATGCTTTTTATTTTGTACCTTATTAATCACGCCTTAAGGTCAAAATTCTAATGAATAATTTTACGCCATAAATATAACAATAAGTCAATGTATGTGTCAAGCGGTTCGGATATTTTCTGGTTGTTTTTTGTTCATGATTGTGCAGTTTATGCTTTCGAAGTACATAATCAACTTTCTATACAAACAATCACGTGATTCAGCAACAATGCCCTAATCCGGGATTTGAACCCAAGATCACCGGTTCACGCAGAGACCTTATTCCAATGCGCACACCACTACACCACGAAAACGGCTAAGCAAATCATGCATATATGCATATGCATACATTTATAGCCTTCACTGATGAAGTTGATTCGTGTATTAAGGTGGTCAAGAAATGATCTGGCTTAGTGCTCGATATATCGTCCAACTGACTTACTTCGATATACAGGCCAATAGCTGTTACTTGTACAATTTTAAAATGATTTTAAGTTGAAATTGTAATGACAGGTCATATTTAAGAAACTAGTAATTTTGATATTTATTGATATGAAATATTTCTACAACGTTTCTAGGGCTCAAAAAAAGTAAATAATTTATGTGAAGAAACGTGAAGCCGCTTATAAAAAATAATCAAATCACAACCTTTTCAATCTATCGCAATGTACCACTGGACATACGAGTATATCTCCTTAATTTTGCGCCAGATAATAAAAGATATCATTTTGTGTCAATTGATGGTACCGTCTGTGACCTTTGCCACGCTTGCCGAGACGCGGTCTCCACTCCAGAACTCGTCTGATCCAGCGGCCATCAGTTCTGTGACATATTTTGCCGGCCCACTACCAACTAGCTGATCTGGCGAGCTATGTCGGTAACTTGTTCTCTCACGAATAAAATTTAATTGTGATAGCTGTGTTTAAAACTTAACCATTCCTAAAAAAGGCAATCAACATTGATTAAGGAAGCTCAATGATTTAAAAAGGAGCGTCGGTGGCTCAGTGGTGCAGACTGTCGCCTTCCTACCGGGAGGGCTGAGGTTCAAATTCCGACACGTACCAATGTGTTTTCGAATTTTCGAAAATATATGTACGTTATCCGACGCTCTTACGGTGAAGGAAAACATCGTGAGGAAACCTTCATGTACGCCTGCGAAGAGATTCGAAGGTTGTGTGTGAAGTCGTCCAATCCGCACTGGGCCCGCGTGGACGACTAAGGCCTAATCACCCTATACGGGTAGGCTCGTGCCCCTCGGTGGGGACGCTTAATGAGCTGATGATGATGATGAATGATGTAAAAAAGTATGGATTCATGATATGCTCAAAAAACATATTTCGAATGAGCGTACATTTACCTGAACAAAAGAGTACAAACTGTACTCTCTTCGGCGGTTCGTTTTTGAGGCACGGATGGCGTATCTACCGTTATATATACAGAATATCACTGCTATAGCTTAGCATCTTTAGGTTTGTATAAAATCATAGAAAATCTATGGAAATATGTCGTTTCGATAGATCGAAAAAATTAGCTTCATAGATCTGTTTCAAAGAAGGTTGATTGGTGATTAAATTTCATATGCATATACTATATTATATAAACTTGTAAATTATACCTATGGATAACTTAAATTTATATTCATGTATGTACCTACATGTACTAAACCTTGTATTGTATTAAAACAAGCATCCATATTGGCTCTATGTTATTCAAAGGCCGCGTTACAAGTTGGATCTTTCACGTGTTTTATTTGCCCATCGAGTTGCGATACACATTTTGTGTGGTCCAAGGTACGAAAATTATCAGTTTTTTGTATGTGGATATTCACTTTAGAAAAATTCTGTGACTGTATAATGAGACTTTCAGGGTCGAATGTACCTGTCAAAATATCTCTTTTTTAACCTAATTGTATTGCTGTATAAAGATCACCCCATTTGGTTTAGATGACCTGGTGGGTGACCTAGTTGTCGCCGTTGTCGGTCCATGGACCGACAACGGCGGACCTAAGGTCCTACGCTAAAAACTTAAAACCTAACCTAGTTAAATTGTAGAAGGTTAACTTTGTCAGAAGTTCTTTTTTAAGGTTCACTCTCTAAACTGGTGATAGAGTCATACTAGTGTTTAACTTCTTATAAATTAAGGGAGCAAACGTATAAAAACACAAATAAATCTTATTCTCATGTGTTTTTAATAATGGATCAAAAGTCATTTATGAATACAGACAAATATATAAGTTATTAATGAAAAATAAAATTAACATATATATATAATGGTACACAACGCCATATAGCCTCAATTAAAATAGCTTGTAGTATGGATACTGAACGTACTTATGTATATTTTTTTCGTAAATACATACATACATAGAAAAACCAAGGCCAATACAAACAGTGGGATCGAACCCTGAACTTTTGGTGAATTAGCCACATAGCTAGTCCAATGAGTGGTTTAAAATACCAACAATGAAAATTATAGAATTATATCTTTTGTCTTGGCCCACCATAGAAAGGGGATGTCGAGATACACGTCAAACGTCATTGGCGTGGAAGACAGCTCTTCGGTTTTGATATAGCCACGTCTTATAAATATTACAGCTGAATACGACAGCCTTAGAGTCGACTTCTTGATACGCCATTCCATGCTCAAGCGCACAACTGAAAAAAGCTATAATCGCTTGAACTTTTAACAGCTGTAAGGCAAAGTAAACCTTCTAGATTGGCAGTGAGACCAACCAATTATAACTTGAGTTTTGATATTACTCCTTATGATTTGGATTTTTCGATCTTTTCGTTTTGTTTATAGGTTTGACGTGGGCACGTCGGTTACTCGTAATTAAAATGGCGACTCCGTTTCTCGTTCGCCTTTTTTCAACTTTGTTATTTTAATTCGACGTCGATCAAAGTTTGGATTAAACAAAATGTGAGTCACGCTGAGAAATTTCATTGGAAGTTCACTTTTTTTATTCCTAGGCAAGCAAATGATCAGTTCAGCGGATGATAGGTGATTTCGCCTTTCATAGACAATTCCAACTTCAATTGAGCAACAAGTCATTGTCATCAGCTCATTCCTCTCAATTTTTAAACGTCCCTTTTCAAAGCCACAGAAACACACCATAAAGCGTCGGTGGCTCATTGGTGTGGACTGTTGCCTTCCGATCTGGAGGGTGCAGGTTCAAATTTCGCCACGTATCAATATCTTTTTGACTTTCCAAAATTATATGTACGTTTATCCGATGCTCTCACGGTGAAGGAAAACATTGTGAGGAATGCGTGAAGACATTTAGCTCGCCCAGCGCGTGGACGACTAATGCCTAAACACCCTTGCGCGGGAACGTTTAATGAGTTGATGATGATGATAATGCGCTTTGCAGTCTTATTTCATGGAAGGTTATCTTATAGCAATTATAGCAATTCCGAGTTGTCTGGACGCATAGGGTCATAACCATGGTTATGAACCAGCTCATTAAACGACCCCACCGAGGGGCACGAGCCTACCTGTATAGGGTGTATAGGCTTTAGTCGTCCACACGGGCCCATTGCGGATGGGCCGACTTCACGCACAACCTTTGAATCTCTTCATAGGCGTATGCAAGTTTACTCACGATTTTCCTTCACCGTTAGAGCGTCGGATAACGTACATCTAATTTCGAAAACACGTGGCGGGATTTGAACCTGCGCCCTCGCGATTGGAAGGCGACAGTCCACATCATTGAACCACCGACGCATAGGGTATGCGTATTTGCATATATGGAGTGCATACCACTGTCTACGTAGATAGTAAACGATGAAGATAACCATGTTTGCATAAAAGGTAACATTGTCCAGAAAGTACCGAACACCCACCTCGATATCGGCTACCAGACTACCCACAAGTTGTCAATAATATCCCATACATTAATCAAACAAAGGGTAATAAAATTACCAATGGTCTTGTTTATTTTCTGCCTTTCAAATGACAATAATTCTGTAGGCCATATATGCATTATTAAAAATCGATGGGAAAACTGACCCTATGCCCATAGTTTTAACGACTAAGATGCTTGTATAGATCTTGTGGTAGGGTTCCGTCCTCTGAAATAACAGACTATTGAACCTTCAAGGGCAAAATGCAAATATTCGTATAGGTATCTTACACAGATATTTCTAGGGGCACCAAAGCACTCAGTCTTTGTGAAAGGTTGCTGGTAGAGACTTGATGCAAAAAGCGGAGGAACTAGATATCTGGTACAAATGAGGGAGACCTGCCCAGCAGTGGACTGCGATATGCGATTGTAAAGAGACGGAGATAGCTTACAGCTACAATTACTATTTAAGCAGAAAGCTTAAACATATTGACTTATTTCGATTCATTGTATTTCTGATGAATTGGATGCTTACGTACGTATAAGTATAGTTATGTTTCTGTAAAAGCATATTTGTTTTATGACACTATATCTCAAATTACTGTTACGAATTGACGTAATTAAAATGTCATTAAATATGGCGGCTAATATGTGACGTCAGTCCACAGACAGTCCATAGAGTATGACATGCGAATTGTCAAATAGCAAAGAGTCTAGTATGTTCTAGATAATTCGCGAACTATGTAGAATGACGTCGACGCTTCGAGCTCAGCGGCCGGACAGGTATATAAAACGGACCGACGGGTGCGCCGGAAGTCTTGTGTTCTACTCAAGAGCGAACGAAGAGCGAAATACCTACGACTACAAGGAAGAAGCGAGTGATATAGCGTTATCTAAGGGATCGTCGAGTGTGATGATATTGTAAGAGTTAACGAGTGATTATTACGTGTGTGCGGAAAGTGTTGTGTTATAGTGTGCAGTGTTAATTACGGATTTTAGTGCGTGCGTTAATTGATTTATTAGTGAGAGTGTAAGTGTAATTAGTGTTGTGTGTAATTTGTAGTGATTTATTAATAAAGTGTGTTACCGTGTTATTCTTCGTGTTTGGCAATAATTTATCCTGAACCCCCAGCTCGTAACATTACAATAACAATAATAACCCAAATATAGTATCTTCATACATATAATTTATTTTGTCATCCAAAGTCTCCTATACCCAATACTACTATTAAGACTTTAAAACAAGATATAATGTTATATTTATTAAGAGTCACTTTTGAAATTTTAAATGTGGGAATTTCAAAGAAATGTTTTTTTATAAACACGTAACACGCAAAACTTTTTATGAGGCGAAGGTATCACTCCGATTATGGCCATTTGTGCCGAAGGTCTAACACAATGTGCTATATTCACATATCCCTAAATGACACAACTTAATATCGGGATTTGTTATCTAGCAATGGAGGAATCTCCAAGAACTATTATGTATCTTCCAAAGTATTAAAATTTTTATTTAAAACATATTTTGACAAAAATATAGCTACAGAACCAATATGTTTTTATCGAAGTTGTACTTACCTTGTGTTTAAAAGCCGATATCTTCGGTAGCACGGAAGAGCAAAAAGTTTGACCATGCTTGCATTCTGTATTGAATCGTCCATTATTACAGTCAGCTTAATAATTCATTAGTAATTATTCAATAAAATATGATTTATGTTGGTTTGTATCAGTTTTAAAGTAATATTAATTAATAAAATGCTTAATTGAAAAAAAATTCAAAGAACTTTTTCTGCTACGATAATTCATTTTACAATTTTTTGATCACATTAATCGGATTAAATATTAATAATAATTATTCCACCAAAAACATTATGTAAAAAAAAATAGCCAAGTCTCGATGGAACTGCTTGATTATCTCTAAAAAGTAATGAAATCGAAACAAAGACGTGCCAAGTCTAAGTTTCCTTACTGCGATTACTTTATTATTATGGTTAATGTTGTGAGACTTGGCCGTTGAAGAGTAGACAAAGATACAAAACCAGGCGCTCCATGACACCATTGCACCAATCTGTCGCCAGAACGCTAGAAGCTACCTATTGACAATAAAATTTGCCACTTAGAAAATTATTCAATAACCAGTCAATTGAAGGCTTGATAAAGCCACTAACGTATAAAGAATGTTCAACGGCCAACTCACACCCTAGTATTCCCTTTATGTAGCCATTAAACCCTAACCCTGTACCAAATTTCAGCTCTCTGAGTTAATGGGAAGTACTAGTTCTATATTTGATGATCATGAGTGAGTGAGTGTCTATCTGTCGAAAATGCGAAACATTGCTTTCGCTTAACGTCGGAACTAAATGACCTACAGACTTGAAATTTTGGATTTATAGTATTTCTGAAATGGATCCGTAAAGGATGGTACGGCAGTGTTTGCTTCGCGCTCGACTTGGCTGGGGCACTACCGTGCCCCCAGATATCACCCTATACGGGTAGGCTCTTGCCTCTCGGTGGGACGTTCAATAAGCCGATGATGATGGATAGTAATATTTACAAAATAGTTTTTTGCAAAATTTGAGATAATACGATTACATTTTATTGATATCCAAATTATTTTACGTTAGCTTTCAAGCAGTGCGAACTTGCGCAGTTCGCTATCTATTAATTTTAATGTCATCATGATCAGCTCATGAAACGAATTGAAGGGTACGCAGGCCTAGTACGGATAGACCGACATTACGCACACCCTTTGAATCTCTTCGCAGGCGTGCGCAAGTTTATTCACGATGTTTTTCTTCACCTAGAGCGTCAGAAAACTGCATAATAATTTCATAAATTTCAAAACGCATTGATACTTGGCGGGATTTTAACCTGCACCCTCCAGACTGGAGACCAATGAGCCACAGACGCTCAACTTTAATATATATTTTTATATTATTTATGTAACCAAAAACATTCAGCTGACTGTACCACCGGCGGTAGGCAAATGAGTTGTGCTACTGCCGATATTCGTGCGGCGGGACTTATTTTCATATTTGTCCACTCTATATTGTTTATTGCGTTCATCGAATAGGGCTGGTAGCGATGTCTATATAAACTATATTATGGGCTAAGCCAGATTTTAATAAGTGTGTCTTATAAATAAATAATAAATATCCACTGACATTCACACAGCGCCATCTAGCCTCATATTAAGCAAAGAGCTTGTAGTTAGGGTACTGAACAACTGAGAAACATACAAATAAGTTTTTGTTTCAGTAAATACATATATTTTATACCCAGGAACACACATATCTTTACAAACAGATAATATGTTCATGCCTACAATTTTTTGTATTGCTCGGATCCACGTATGTATATATATATATATATGAGTGAGGTTTCAGGTACAAAACTTAGTTAAAATGATTTATGTAATAGTTCTTTGTGTAATTGCGCACTTTGTCTGCCTGTCTCAGTATGTTTTTTTCCTGTTTAGGACTGCTGGAAGAAATTCCATTCGGAATAAGCAGTACCTTTGTACTTTTTTTCTCACTATTTGACTATTTGTTTGTGTGCATAAACGATAAATAAATAAATATTTACAAACAGATAATATGTTCATGCCTACAAATTTTGTAATGCCTGGGGATCGAACCCGAAACCCGTGGTATAGTAGCCGACTTTTCGTCTACTACACCACATGGGTCGTCGAATTATTGCATTAAATAAACTGTATACATTGCATTACCCTGGGTAATTCTTATTTTATTAGGTAAGTCTTCTTATTATTTAAGTAGTTTAAGTGGCTGGTAAACATTTTTCTTTCTTTATAATACCTTATAGATAGACTATTAAATAGAGCTCCAGTCACCTACAAACGCAGTCACGACTAGTAACTGCGGACAGAGTGGATGTATCGCTGCATGTTATGTATGTGTTCTAAATGCATGCCCTTATTTTAACATATAATATTTATTATAAAAACATAAATTGTATTAATTCATTAAGTATATGATTTATCTGATAGATACTGTTACGGCGTTGGCGCAGGCGGTTGCGTTCTCTTTTGCACCCGGTGCACACGGAAGATCAGTGTCGCGATGCTTACTAAGTACCTCGACATAAAGCTGAGTGGGCACCTTTCAGTGTCCTTACTGTAATTTAGACTAAGAACTTTGTATGTGTTTGGCACTGAATAAATGATTTATTATTATTATTATTAAATAATAACCTATATGTGTATGTCTATCCGTTGTTAAGTACGTATAATACAAGCTCTTTACTTAAATTTACGCCTAGTTAGCACTGTCTGATTAATGGTGAATATTGATTATTATATTTTATTTAAATTTAATTAAAAAAATACAATACTAAACATGAAATTTTGATTGCATACACATCAGGGTAGTTAAAATTTTAACTTTATGCATATTAATAATATAGTAATATTTTTTACAAAATTATGTATAGAAAATAAGTATAAATTAATTTGCGGCAAGCAACCCTGCAGTATTTGACATGGTCATGTTTATTGTTCATATTTTTACTTGGCGAACTGTCCCGCGGCATGGTATTCAAATTAAGCCGCCTATTGTGGGCCCATGTAAATATTCTTCGGCTGGATGCGATACACACGTAAAGGCTTATGCATAGCCAAGGTTTAATTATTTATAGGAAACAAAATAATATAAATCATGAAAAAAATTATTGCAATAGTAATAAATACCGTCGTATCGTAGTAAGAGCGTCGGTGGCTCAGTGGTGTGGGCTGTCGCCTTCCTACCGGGAGGGCTGAGGTTCAAATCCCGACACGTACCAATGTATTTTCGAATTTTCGAAAAATATATGTACGTTATCCGACGCTCTTACGGTGAAGGAAAACATCGTGAGGAAACCTTCATGCACGCTTGCGAAGTGATTCGAAGGTTGTGTGAGAAGTCGTCCAATCCGCACTGGGCCCGCGTGGACAACTAAGGCCTAATCACCCTATACGGGTAGGCTCATGCCCTTGAGCTGATGATGAATAAATACCCAAGGCCCTGGCACCCTTAGATGGAAAATTCGAAAAAAATATTGTTAACAAATAATACAATATACACGAGCAAGGATGAGGAAAGCGGAGGACCGGGATATCTGGCGCGAAATGGGGGAGACCTATGTCCAGCAGTGGACTGCGATAGGTTGAATAGGACACAAGCAAAAACCTAAATCCCAAAGAAAACAATGTTGAGATTGTATTAATGATGATGTCGAATAAGCTCAATGATGTAAAAAGTATAGATAAGCTAACAAAACAAAAGCTACATTAATCATTATTCACGCAAAACTTCTATAAAAGCATACCTTTAACAATAAAAATAGAGTTTAATAATTATTGTAAAAAAATTACAATGATGTGTACATAAACCAATAAATAAATGAACATTTTAAAAGAAAACAAACATTTTATTTATTTGGCAGCTGATATTTGCATTGTGAAACACCCCTTAAGTAAGCAAGTTTACTAAGCAAGTATTATCCTATCGAAAATTCTGTCTTTAAAGATAGCTCTATTTGCCTCCTTGTAATTTGCAAATTTGCATTCATTTATGCATCTTCAACCCATTGTGATAGTATCTATTTGTATTTTTAAATATGAACTAAAATCTTTTAAAATCTCGGGCCTATAATTCTACCTACGTAATAACGTAGATCGGTATTAATCTGTCATCATCATCAGCTCATTAAACGTCCTCACCGAGGTGCACAAGCCTACCCGTATAGGGTGTACAGGCCTAAGTCATCCATGCGGAGCCAGTGCGGATTGGCCGACAACAAGCACAACCTTTGAATTTCTTCGCAGGTGTGCGCAGGTTTCTTCACGATGTTTTCCTTCACCTTATAAGCATCGGATGAATGTAAATATGATGTTCTTTATTGTAATTTATACCTGGGTACATGTTTTTTAAGTTTCTATTTACTTTTATTTATTTATTTATAATTACCATATCAAAAAAATTTACAATATTCATATATATCAAACCCCGTACAAAAATCCACTAAGGTTTGTAGTGAGGAGATTTTCAAATGATTCAAATGAAAATTAAAACTAAAATAACATTAGTTTTATTGATACCAGGTTAACTATCAAGGAACTTTATACAAGCAAGGGCACTAAGTTCAGAATACGGGAGTCTATCCAAGTGTCTTTCTCTCTCAATTCAATTCAATTCTTTATTGCTTTTCCATATGTTTATAGGTTGGTACAATTATAACAAACATGTATCAATATGGACCCTGTCGGGCACAGCACAATCAGACAGAGAGGGGGACTTCAATGCTTCAATAAGATATTTCTACAATAAACATTCTTTGTATAAAATTGGTAAATGATATGTTAAATAAAATATATATGATTATTAAATAAAATTTGTTTATTTGGAAATATTTTCACTAAATTAAGAATAATAATTTAATTATTAAATCATTAAAAGAAATAAATGATATAAAAAAAATAATAATAATTAAAATAATAATAATTAATATTCTCTTCGACCTATCGCAGTCCACTGCTGAACATAGGCCATATCCAAGTGTAAAGAAGTCAAAATACTGCACTGTTTATAAGTTATAGTTTTTTAAGCGAATAAATTAACGAACATTGTTTACTTTTGGAAATAAATAATAATTATTATTATGGTGGTCACTCTACTACTTATGTAAAATGTTTGCTTTAGTGGCATTGAAGCATAAAATCGGACTCTAACATATAAATAATAACATTGAAGCTCCCTCATTTCCCTTTTTCTCTCTCCTCTCTCCGAACTGTCCACTGGTTGGCCGCAGATGTCCTTTACAGCTTCACCGGACAATTGGCGAGCGCAGATGGCTCTCAGCCTTAAAATTTACACAACGAGCCTAAGGGCGTCCCAGAGTGGGACTCGAACCTCGACTTAGGGAGGGCTTGGTAGCCTAACATATGTTTAGGAGAAAAGCGACCCGGCACACGCCGGTTACGCGAACAGGGACCCTCATTTCTCATTTCCACGCGATCAACTGTGCAAAACATACAAACACACTGTTCCTAAGTATCCCGGGACCATCGAAACTTTCCTTTTAAAAAAACTCCCAACACCCTTTGCGAGCCCCGCAACGCTTAACAATAAGAAACTTATTTTTTCAAACGTCCACTTAAACGAGATAACTCGTAAACAAAAAAAATAACGAACCCGCTCCCTGAAGCACGAGAATATTTCAGATATTTAACAAATGTTAACCGCTAACGATGTCGCTTAATATTTCGAATATAAAATAAAAAATCCTCTTTTGTCGACGGAGGTCGCCAACTTTTTTTTCGTTTTGAACGCTGCGGTCCGTTTGTAAGGGAAAAGGGAAAAAATGCACGGTTGGCCCACGGGGAAACTTTTTTGCGGTAAGAAAAGGTTGCTTTGTGCTGGTGTTTGTGTGTCGTTTTTTCGATGTACGAAATTTGACGTATCTACACACTGATACATAGAGCGTCGGCCCAATGGTGTGGACTCTTGCCTTCCGAACGAGAGGGCGTAGGTTACAGGTATTTCAGTGCATTGCAGGACATAGTCTCCCTCATTTTACGCCAGATATCCTGGTCTCCGCTTTTCTCATACAGCCTCCATAGCATAAGAGTACCATAGTTCTAAGAAACAACTGCTCATCTTCACTACCACTGATGTAACATCATCATCATCAGCTCTTTACGTCCCCACCGAGGGCATGAGCATACCCGTACGCGTACTTAGTCGTCACGTACCGTTAAATCCTTCGCAGGCGAGCGCAGGGTTCCTCGCGATGTTTTCGTTCACCATAAGAGCGTCGGATAAACGATATTATTTCGAAAAGATCGTGGCGGGATTTGAGCCTTCTCCAGATCAGAAGGTAACAGTCCACTCCAATGAGGTATCGAAGCTTAATTTATGAGCATTAGAGTAGAATATTTCTAAAAAAACAATCTGACATCTACAATGGCCACTAATGCGAAAAATTACTAAAATAAACGTGCGTTACAAAAATCGACTACAAACAAGTGCCCATTAAGCTTGTGTACCACCATAACCCATTAAATTACTCCGTACAACAATCAATGTCGATCTACAGAACTTGTGTTTAATCCATTAATCCGAATCGGGTGTACCTTCCAAATGACTAGTTAGTGTTCCAACGCCAATTCTGTTTAGAACTTCTCCTGTTTCTGTTATTCAGTACTGAATTGTTTCATTCAAGCAACAAAGACTAAATTCCTATAGCTCGTTTGCAGGTGACCGTATCAATTATAAAGAATGCACGACCAATTTCAACGTGCGCTAGCAATATGTCTTAAGACGTTGGACTAAATGTGATAATGCAGTGGCCTGGCTGCAGGCAATGTTTGTTGTCGCACTTAATGACCATTTAATAACAGATGTTTTTTCGCTTTTACCCGATACAGCAGTCTATACATTTGGTGCGACGCTTCAGGCCATCTCTTCTTTAAATTGTAGAGTATGGTGAATGCTTAGAGACTACATTATACTTATGAACGTACCTATATTTTTATATGTGTGGTGCTTCATTTGACACTCTTAAGTGTTCTGTAAGGACCTAAACTGAATAAACACTTTTCATTTTATTTCATTAAAAATTAACTTAAACGGAAATTTATTTGATCGTCGTTGGCTCATTGGTGTGGAAGGTTGCCTGTCGATCGGTGCAGGTTGAAATCCCGTCATGTACCAATGTATTTCCGAATTTTCGAAAATGATATGTACGTTTATCCGACGCTGTTACGGTGAAGGCAAAACATTTGCGCACACCTCCGAAGAGATAAAAGTGTTGAGCGTTGTTTAAGATCGTCGAATACACGTAATTATATAAACGAATACATATAATTTATAAAATTAAAAAAAATGTTATTTAAATGTTAATTAGGCAGTGGTCACGTATGTCGCAGAACCGATGACCGTTGGAGCAGACGAGTTGTAAAGTGGAGACCGCGCCTTTGCAAGCGTAGCCGCCCCCTCCGGCCCGATGGACCGACGACTTGCAAAAGGTCGCTGGTGGAAGCTGGATAAGGAAAGTGGAGGACCGGGATATCTGGCGCAAAATGGGGGAGACCTATGTCCAGTCGAGTAGTCAAAAATATTTGCACCATGGGTGAAATCTGATTGACTTACAAAAGACTTCAAAACCAAATTAATTTTAAAATATCTTACGCTCAATACGATCAAACGAAGTCCATTCGATCACAAATCGGAAATCACAATAAATACAAAACTTAGTACAAAAAAGGTGCAAAAGTTTAGACAATTCCACGGTGAAACTGCTGAACGAGCTCGACCAAAAACTGGTAACAAATCCGATAATGCCCGTTGTACAAAGTTGCGAGCATTTACCGCCGCGAAAAACCCATTTCCCCGCTCGATATAGCAGCCGTATCAAGATGGGAGCAATTAAAGGTCGCAGGATCGGCTGCAGCTGATGCGGCGATGGATATGGCATCGGGTCTAGATGTATTTTTGAAATCATATATCAGTTTTTCCGACGCTCTTACGGTGAAGGCAAAACATTTGCGCACACCTCCCAAGAGATCGAAGTGTTGAGCGTTGTTTAAGACAACAAAGAAGATACACTGCATTTATGAACGACGCTTTTGGTGTAGCGGTTGAGACGTCGACTACTATACCAAGGGTTCCGAGTTTGATCCCCGGGCAGTACACACATTTGTGTGCATGAACAGGTTTGTTTGTAATGGTCTGGGTGTTTTCTATGTATAATATGTATGCATTTAAAAAAAAATATATAGGTATGTTTATCCGTTGTTAAGTACCCATAATACAGGCTTTACGCTAAACTTGGGGCTAGGTGGCGCTGTGTGAATCTCAGTGGATATTTATTTAATTATATTTTTATTTATATAACATTGATACTCTGTACAAATAAAGGTAGATACGCCTGTGCCTCAAAAACAAACCACCAAAGACAATACAGTTGTAGGCAAATGTACGCTCATTCGAAATAAATGTGTATGTGTGCTGTCGCTGCATTCGGGATACTGTTTTCGGCAGTTTTGTGAGCCTATCACGAATCTATACTTTTTACATCATTGATATATAAGAACACAAAGCTAATTGATATAGTGATCTATCAACGCATACATATTATATGTATACATATTATACATAAAAAACACCCAGACCATCACAAACAGACATGTTCATGCACACAAATGTTTGAACAGCCCAGGGATCGAACCCGGAACCCTTGGTGTTGCAGCCGAACTCTCAACCGCAACACCAAGTGGGTCGTCGTATAGGTATTAAGATTAAGGGTTTATATGCCGTATACAAATGCCAACGTCGCCCATTCGTACATCTGCGTTTGAAACAGAATTGCGCATAGCGTTTTTACGGCGTTCGGTGGCACCGTATGACTAGACGTGGCGGATCATTAATCCTGGAGTTTCAGATGTGAGAGTGGCGATAAAAATTACGTTCAGCTCAACCGCGCGTGGAGACGGGACAGTTTTTGGTTCCGCACCGTTGGTGAGATTTGCTATGATTAGGCCAAAAACACCGATGAATACCTTGTTGTTTCATTCGATGGGTAGAGAAAACGTTACCGAAAAAGATCGCTTTACGCATAGGTGTATAGGCATACCTTGTTTTTTTATTTGATGGATTGGGAATAAGTTACTGACAAAGCTCGCTGGTGACAGTTGAGGCAACAGTGGGCTGATCACGTATGTCGCAAAACCGATGAACGTTGGAGCAGACGAGTTCTAGCGTGATATAGCGTTATTCCGTGATATATCATCATCATCAGCTCATTAAACGTCCCCACCGAGGGGCACGAGTCTACCCGTATAGGGTGATTTGGCCTTAGTCGTCCACGCTAGCCCAGTGCGGCTTAGACAACTTTACGGACAACCTTTGAATCTCTTCACAGGTGTGCGCAGGTTTCCTCACGATGTTTTCCTTCACCGTAAGAGCGTCGGATAACGTACATATCATTTCATTCGAAAACACATTGATACGTGGGATTTGAACCTCAGCCCTCCCAATGCGAGGGCAACAGTCCACACCATTGAGCCACCGACGCTCACGTCGAAAATATCTCGCGGCAATTAAAAAAGCTCCCTTTTTTCGTCAAAAACATGGACAAAAACCGTGACGCCGGAGGGCTCATCAGTAAGATGTGCGTATCCAAATAATTATACGCCGACGTCTAATGATTGAAAGGTCTTCAGTTTGGTTCCTGATGTAGAGTAAGAGGTACTACAGATGCTGATTTTTTGGATGTTGATATTCTACATTTAGTAGGTGGTAAACTCGGCACTGAGTCGTTTGGAAAATATCCTTACGTGAAATAGGAGTGTTTTGCACTTTTGTGTTTTGGGATGCGGGCACTGTAGCTAGTTAAATTACCGGGTATAAGAGACCTAACTTTGTCGTCTCAGATGACGAACGCAGAGCAGTGTTGACGGATAAGAATGACCTACTGTTTATAATTTCGTTCAACACTACATCTGTCATGGTTAGGTGTGTCATTTACATTCAGATGACGGCACTGACCGTCACGTTCACTTATAAAGTTATGACATAAAAATAATGTACAGTCCTTGCAGCTCCTGCAACCTACGGGGGCATTAAAAATGACTGAAGATGACTGATGAGAGAAGAAGGACTGTATTTTTTTATGGCTAATAGCCGAATTGTGGCAGTTTTAATGAAAAATTACCCTCAAAAATTTAATTTTTAGAAAAAATATTCAGTTTTCAAAATTCCGCCATTAAATTCTGTATCTCATGATACTAAACAGTCCTGGCTAACATGCATATTTTCGGAGATTATTGGAGATATGTGCCGCGCACACTAGAATTCCATCAAAATGCGCTCCTAAGGGCACTAAAAACGTATAGTAATTATAGTCCAAATTTCAAAATTCTTATTCGATGTGTCATATTCATACCTTGAAGGCATTTTTTGTTTATATTGATATTTTGAAAAATAGTGAAATTGTAGCAGTTTTAATGAAAAATGACCCCCAAAATCTCTGTTTTTTCCTTATTTTATTAATTTTTGGAAAAAGTATACAAATATTTTTTTTAATTATAACACCATACGATCCGCAATTAAATTCTGAACCTCACGATACTAAATAGTTCTGGCTAACTAACATATTTTCGGAGATATTGCGAAATTGATGCGAACCCTGAAAACGAGCGTATAGACATCTTCAACGTCAATATAATTTTTATGTGGCAGTGGGTAGGGCACATAGTACATAGACCCGATGGCCGAAGGGGCAGAAAGGTTCTCGAATGGCTAAACGATGAGTAAGAGCGTCGGTGGCTCATTGGTTGGTGTGGACTGTTGCACTCTTACCGCTAGAGCTGAGGTTCAAATCCCACCACGTACCAATGTATTTTCGAATGTTTGGAATTACATATAACGTTAATTAGACGGTCTTACGGTGATGGAAAACATCGTGAGTAAACCTGCGCACGCATGCGAAGAGATTCAAAGGTTGTGCGTGAAGTCGTCCAACCCGCACTGGGCCCGCGTGGACGACTAAGGCCTAATCACCTTATACGTTTAGGGACGTTGAATGAGCTGATGATGATGATATTTTCATAGGCAATCAAGGAATAAATTTATTACAACAATTATATATCTCATCTCTTTTATATTATAAACCAGCAGTACCCTTATATTGCTTACCACAGCAAGACAAGTGGCATGATAGTCTTGACATTACAAAAGATCTTAAAATACCTAAGAGATAACCAGTGGATCGTTATTACACCTGTTTACACCTCTTAAAGGACCACTCGGTAACGTGTAACAAGATTCCCGGGTTTTCACCAAACGACCTGTTATATTTATCTGTCTTATCTGAACCATCTGTGGTCGGAGTGGTATCATTACACGCCATTACACATCAACTAGTCAATACATTCCCACAGATTACATAGGAGAAACGAAACGCATCATCGAATTGATCAATGAAACATACCTGTCTCGCTCTTATCGACGCGTGTACGATATGTCAACGGTAGCACGAGTGAGACGGCTATAGGTCGAGCAGCTATTAGACCACGCCCCCGATCGATCTGATAATGCAAACTCGTTTTGTGCGCGGGCGCATGATTTCGATCTCGTCATGACTTGATGTCGTTTCGCGCGTGTTCCCGTTTTGTATTAAAATTATCTTTATTACAAAAACCGTGGGACATGTAAATCTTCCTTCAAAATGTTTATTGTCCAATGAGTCATAATTACACACGATTCGACGTTAGTACGTGGATTTGTCTTTTTCGTTCGTATTGTAGTGTGGGATAAAAAGGTCAAAGCCAAAAGTCGTTGACTCTTTTTGGAGATTAATAATTTAACTAAAAATGTAATGTTATTTATAGAATTTTTTATTCAGTTGAGGTTAATCAAATGAAATGCCTGCGAAGAGATTCAAAGGTTGTGTGTGAAGTCGTCCAATCCGCACTGGGAACGCGTGGAAGACTAAGGCCTAATCACCCTATACGGGTAGGCTCGTGCCCCTCGGTGGGGACGTTTGATGAGCTGATGATGATCCCTGCGTTCGTTACTTGATCGAAATCAGGACCGTCAATTACCTATAGTCTAACCAGTAACCACTGCACTAAAAAAAGAGCAAATGCTGCCTAATCGTTAACAAAACTTATCTCACAACAACTTCTATTTTTCGAACCGACTACTGCTGTTGGCCGCAGACGGCCTTTACAGCTTCACCGGGCAATTGGAGAGCGCAGATGGCTCTCAACCTTAAATATTGTCGCAACGAGCCTAAGGGCGTCCCAGAGACTCGAACCTCGGCTTAGGGCGATGCGGGGAGAGCTAGGTAGCCTATTATATGTTTGGGGAGAGAAGCGGCCCAGCACACGCCGGTCTCTAATTAATACAGATATATGTAAACAAATTGACGACCCATTTGGTGTAGCGGTTAGACGTTGGCTGCTACACCAAGGGTACCGGGTGCGATCCTCGGGCAGTACAAACATTTGTATGCATGAACTATTTTCTATGTATAATATGTATGTATTTACAAAAAAATATATATGTTTATCCGCTGTTGAGTACTTATGATACAGGTTTTACGCTTAGCTTGGGGCCAGATAGCGCTGTGTGAATGTCTAAGGATATTTTTCTAAGTAAAAAAAGCTTGCTCTATGCAGTTTGAGTTGCCTTGCGGCGATACGAAAACACAACAGTTTGTATGTCTGGAAGTAGAAGTCGTATCCCAATAGGATAATGTATCCCTCAAGACTATTTGTCTTTTGGGGTTGGATAGGAAACCAACACGGTATCCTATTTGTCACTCGTAGTTATTACATTGTATGGAGTTAAACGTAACATTTTTATACCACCTTGATCGGTGATGAGTCTATCGCCAGAAGGCTACAAAGTCTTCAACATCGCCGTTTAGTATCGTGTCTGTCCGTCATAACAGGATACATTGCGAGTGTATGCGTTGGGATTGCACAATTTGATTCCTCCAGGACAATTTCCATGGTAATGGACCGACGACTTGCGTAAAGTCGCCGGTGGAGGCTGAATGAGGATAGCGGAGGACCGGGAGACCTATCTCCAGCAGGAGACTGCGAAAGGTTGAAGAGAGAGAGCTCATTTCAGCATCGGACAACTCGCCTTAAGGAGGGGTTCCACCCCTTTGTTGTTGATATGACATCTTTACGCACAAAAATATATATTCTTCATTCATCGTCCAAACTGCAAGGCATGCGTCTGTGTTTCCCGAACATACAATTTAGGGGCTTTTAAGGCAGGAGTCAATAGGCATTGTTTGAGTTTGCGTGATACACCTTAGGCTGCGTCACTTTCTATGAGGTGAGAAAACAGTCAAACGCACTCAAATTTTCATTCAAAAACATTTTTCAATTCAATTCAATATCTATTATAAATATTTAACTGACTTTATCACAGGAGGTTACTCAATTCGACCGTATATAATATGCTTCTTGTATGTTTTTTAAAAGCTTATCGAAAAATATCATCCACCCGCCAATAGATGTCGCTACGCGTAACAAAATAAAGCCCTCGACTCACGCGCACGTGACACTAGCGCCATCTCTCCAAACCGAATCCGAGCTCAAATCCATTTTACGTTGACACCTGATATTAACGATTCACAAAGCTACAATCAGCGGGTGGAAGATCGAACGGCTCTTTCTAAGTTGGTCGACAATAATTCGATTTTAATGGTAGGTGAATTCATTTGATAAATAGCGATCAGCTCTGTACAGTTTAAGATTACTTTTATAACGAATGATTGCTTGAATGATGCCCGATAATTCCGTCTGGACATTTCAAAGTATAGGGAATCCGTGATTATGCCTCATAATGATGGTGGTCTTTGCTTTGATGGGTGCTTTACATACCAATGTAAAATATTACTGATTATATTTAATAGTGTAGATAAGTTAGATCGATGCAAACTTGCATTCTATTTTCATTGTTTTTGTTAAAAAATATAAAAAAGGGTCAGTGGCTCATTAATGTGGATCGGAGGTTCAAATCCTGTCACTTACTAATGTCATTTAAAAATTAAATGTACGTTTATTCGATGCTTTTACGGTATAAGAAAACATCGTGAGGAAACCCACGCACGTCTACCACCAGATTCAAAGGTGCACTACCTTGAATTTGGTGGATGTGAAGTTGGCCAATCTGCACTGGGCCCGCGTGGATGACTTAGGCCTATACACTCATTACGGATAGGTTCGTTTCCCTCGGTGGGACGTTTAATGATGATGAAGGTGGTTATAATGATCACATATAGGTATTTTTAACTAATTATTCATATTTATTATAGAAAGCTTGTAATCTTAACTTTTGTAACTCCAAGTTTGTGCCTATTAATTAAAAAAAACAATGGTATGATCGCTGCGCAGGAGTGGCGTGCCAATTCCCACATTAGGACAACAAAAAAATACGAATCAATATAGCTGTCCAGTTCTGATCGAATGTGATTTATTGCAAACATTTTTGTGTATTAAGGTCGGACAAAATGGTTAAGATGTCGGCTACCGACTACACCAAGGATTCCAGGTTCAATCCCCGGGCAGTACAAACATTTGTATGCATAGACATATATTATTATTAATATTATATATAATATTTGACGACCCATTTGGTGTTGCGGTTGAGAGGTCAGCTGCAACACCAAGGGTTCCGGGTTCGATCCCCGGGCAGTACAAACATTTGTGTGCATGAACATGTCTGTTTGTAATGGTCTGGGTTTTCTATGTATGATATTTATGTATTTACAAAAAAAATGTATTTAAGTATATTTATCCGTTGTTTAGTACCCATAATACAGGCTTCACGCTTAACTTGGGGCTAGATGGCGCTGTGTGAATGTCAGTGGATATTTTTAATTTTTTATTTTATATGTTTGTAGTGGGTGTTTGTATATATAATATGTTTTTATTTACAAAACATAGTATATAAGTATGTTTATCCGTTGTTTAGTACCCATATTACAGGCTGAATGCTTAGTTTGTGCCTAGATGGCGCTGTGTGTATTTCAGTAGATATTTATTTATTATTATTTATTAAAAATCAAAAACATATTACAAATGATTAAAAAAACCATTAATACACTTAACATTAGCAAAATAATCTTATTTTTTATAACATCAATGATAGGTTAGTATTATCAACTATTGTGAATCAAATAAGCTGCCAATCAGTTGTACGATTGCTGTTTAACGCTGGTTTTCACAATTAATAAATTCAATTTCAAATTCAAAATTCTTTATTCAAATTAGGCTTACAAAAAGCACTTATGAACGTCAAGAAAATATACAAAAATATAATAAAAAACAATTAAAAATACTAAACTAAAAATATGAATTTTGATGCTTTGAAAAAAAAAGCGCTTCAGTGGATTGGCCTGTTAATAATAGTAATAAATCGTTTATTCAGTGCCAAACACATTATATAAAAATAAAATCATAAATTATTTTATTATTTCCAATAACTATATAAAAAAATGTTATATTATTTTTTATCAAATCCCGTACAATAAACCACTAAGGTAAGATAAGGTAGCGAGGGGATTTTCAGATGATTCAAATAGAAATAAAAATAAAATAACTTTATATTAAAACTAGGTTAACTATTAAATTGAAGAAAAAAATATATAAAAACAAATATTCTAATAATATTAAGTACACTAATCTAATTAGCCCCTAATCCCATGCACTGTATTCCTCCATCCTAAGGTTGCCTGGAAGAAATTGCCATGCGCAATAAGGCCGCCCATTGTACTCTCTTTTTATTTTTTTATTTCTGTATCCTTTTTGTTTTGGTGTACAATAAATAAAAAATAAAAATACATAATAAAACTAAAAACCTACAAAACGTAAAAAAGTGTCCCAGATCACTGTCCCTAGTCTGTGACATAGTACCCATAAGGCTGGCAATATTCAATATTATATATAAAAAATTTTAGGACTAACTTGGGTCACTTTTCTACCATTAATAGGATTCAGAAACAATTCAGTCAATTATCACGCTCGCATAGCCATAAACTCGATTTGTCATATTCACAGCGCAAGTTTAAGTCTACTTTGCTGGCACTAGCTGCCAGTAACGAGTAGAATAATTAAAATGTATATTTTAAATTAAACGATTTCAGCTTCTGTCTGTCGACTATTATTTATGTGCATGCCGTGGCAGCCTTTAACTAAGGCAACACTACAATCATGTATTTATAGAATAGTATAATTGTATGGTGTTTGTTTTGTTGGCTGTCCTAAATAAATAAATTCCCGAGTTGTATAGCCAAACTTAAACGTTGCCCAAAAAAGGCACCTACTCGCCTGTCACCTGTATATTCGGCAATACGTTTTACTAAATCCCGATATACACGATGGGCACATTACTAATATACATATTAAATTTTTACTTAATATTTATATTAAGTAGTATTTATTATCTGTTTGTAGTGGTCTGGGTGCTTTCTATGTGTAATATATATGTGATTTCTAAACTCAATTTAAATATGTACAATCTAAAATTATAATATTATGTAAAGTCATTGGAAGGTGTCCACTAAGGTTGATGTCGAGGTATTTATTCGCTATACATCGATAAACATCTGATCATTTTTCAGGTATTATGTGATGTAATCATAATCAGCATGAAAATTTGTGTGTAGCTAATTACGATTTAAAAGAAATGTTTTACAACTTTTGATGCTGACTGTACTTTCGTTCGATCTTTAAAATAAAACCAAAACAAATTCGGGTTTATTTTAGAAATAAACCTTCCCATTTTAAACCATTCCATGTATATTTAACGAATAAACCCCGTCCAATCCGGTTAACTGATGACAAATTAAAAACCGTTTACACCAATCCATAGATAAGCCGATCAATTTCAGTTGTCATTGTATGTTAAAGACCAGTTAACGACACAAAGGTAACCTGCACATGGTAATGGGCCACACGGCCCTTCCTGCCACACTAATTGTTGGATTATGCTTGTATGTGTTAATTCTTATCGGCTACCATTTTTGTATGGGGCATTCAGCCACTTCCTTCGCTTCTGGAGAATTGAAATTGGTTCCTATATTTATTTTAATGATACCCGACTTTTTGTTATGGGGGTGACTGTACTCGAAATCATTTGTATTATTGCCATATTAACAAGTTAATATGGCAATAATACAAAGAAGTATTTCTGTAGCTTTTTTTTTCGAACTGACTACTGCTGTTGGCCGCAGATGGCCTTTACAGCTTCACCGGGCAATTGGCAGATGGATCTCAGCCTTAAACATTTACACAACGAGCCTAAGGGCGTCCCCGAACGGGACTCGAACCTCGGCTTAGGGCGTTGGGGGAAGGTTTATATTTCTGTAGCTGTTGAAATTACCGGGTATAAGGAACGTTACATCAGTTGTCTCAGGTTTCGGGCGCAGTGCGACATTGTTGGTCTCCTTCAATGCCGCTCTGTTATGGCCAGGTGTATCACTTGAATGTAAAACACTTTAAAAAAGTTGACTTTAACCTTTTATATTTAATGCCGAACTGCCATGTCTTGATTGTTCTACTTCAAGTTGTTTAACTTATGAGAATAAGACCTCATAATAAACAATTTGTAATAGACTTATTTTTTTTTAAATAAATTTTCTTTTTATATCTTTAAACTTTGTTGTCTACTCATCATGAATCGTATTTAGCGTAACAACGATGAATTTCAGCGTAATGAATAGGTTTCTAAAAGTTAAAACTTTCGTCCATTTATGGACCAGCTTTTCTGACTCAAGCCAACCTCACCACTATATGTGCATCCTAGCGAACGGCACAGCACGAGATACATCCTGCAATGTATCAACCAAACTGGGAAAAATCGCACAAAGTGACGTCCACGGGTTTGAGCCCACGAACCAGATCAAGCATCAATCCAAACATTACAGTTAGGCCCGTATTCTAGAACAAAACTCAAGCGTTGAGTTTTACTTGAATAGAATTGGCAAGGGCTAGCGCCGATTTTCAATTACAATTTCAATAAGAACCTCAGACCATTAGTCTTCATCATCAGCTCATTAAACGTCCCCACCGAGGGGCACGAGCCTACCCGTATAGGGTGATTAGGCCATAGTCGTCCACGCGGGCCCAGTGCGGATTGGACGACTTCACACACAACCTTTGAATCTCTTCGCATGCGTGCATGAAGGTTTCCTCACGATGTTTTCCTTCACCGTAAGAGCATCGGATAACGTACATATATTTTCGAAAATTCGAAAAACACATTGGTACGTGTCGGGATTTGAACCTCAGCCCTCCCGGTAGGAAGGCGACAGTCCACACCACTGAGCCACCGACGCTCTTTTCATTAGTCTATAAAGGCAGTAATAAACAAACTACGGCAACGTATCACAGAAGACAATAGCGTACAATTTAACTGTCAATAAAATAAACTTTAAGCATCCTAATTCTAGGGATTATTGGCGTTTTAAAACACTGATGATTGACTTCCTCGGCGTGGGCTAACATGCAGAGGATTAAATTAACAAGATTAGATTGGTCTTAATAGCTGTGAGGCGAGTCAGGCGTCGATTGGGCGTAATTAGTGACTCACTTTGTATCGGGTCACTGTGTTTAACGTGTTTGAATATCGTCTATGATTATTGGACGCTTCCGTTGCGGTGCCGCCTTTGGCCTATAGATGGCGTTGTGTGTACTGAATCGCGGTGGCGTTGTGTTCGTGTGGCTTTGCGAGTAACAAGACGTTTCTTTAGCAATATGAAGGTTTGTATAAAAAAATACTTCTGGGTTTGGTGATTTTTATTAAATTTATGATGTGTAAATGTCAAACAAAAACTATGAGACAAATTAAGAAACGCCCTTTTTGTAGACATAATTAGACATTGGTTAATTTGGTCAAAAGTCATCTTTCTCTTACCAAGACTCGGTCCTTTGGAAAGTCTCGAAGGCTTTGGTTGATGATACTCAAACATATTTGATCCATGACAAATAATATACGCCCACACATAATCATCTTAAACGTACTCGTGAAAGCAAAGAATTTCTCAACAATAACTTGATATATTTAATTCATCTCTACCCCATTGAACCACTAGCATATATTTTTTGTATCAATTAATACGCACTCATCTATTTACCGCTTATTCAAGTTATTTGTCACCACTCCTTTCAAAATGGTGAGCGTGAGATGATGGATGATATTAATGAAATTATCAAAAGCACCATTGTCCTTCGTGGATCGACAATGTGGTGGTGATGGTGACGGATTGTTTTGACACTGAATCGGTACAAACATTGAGACGTTTTGTATGGAATGGGCACAGTATATGCAGAGTTTTCAGATAAAAATCTATGGATGTAATAAGCGATCGTCCGATCGATCGGTGGATGACTGAATATTTATGTTCAGTTTCTCCGTATTCGAAAGCCGTTGTCCTGGCTAATAAATTTCAATAGTAGTCACATTTTATACCCTCCAATCTGTTGTGTGCTTGCTTGGCGGAATACGTTCTGATTTTTTCCTAGCCAATGCTCTGTGCAAAGGCTTGTGCCATTGGGACGTTATATCCGGTTTAATTCTTTTCCTATTCTAATAGAGAAGGATATACTGACAAAAATTAAGGAACCTGCTCAGCCAAAGTTAAGATGATAATTGAGGACAGTTGTTATGTTGTTTTCTGTTACCATATACATAAGTTCTTATTAAATAATATATTACGTATTAGTTCTCCACGTACCGGCAAGTGCAGCGTGGGACAGCCGCCCACAAGATGGTCAGATGACCTACGGAAGGTTGCGGGTAGCGTGGATGAGATGCAGTGGACATTATTTGGCTAAAATGATGATGACGATGATGATTTCTCCATAAATAATCTTAAAAATGAACAAACTTCTTTTAAATTTGAATTGTTGTTCATTTGTGATGCATCTCAAAATTCTATGGGTACTACCAAAAGAGAGTTATAAGAAAACTCTTAAGGGATTAGTCGGTGACATATTTAGTTTCCACAATAAAGGTGGGTTTACAACGACAATTGATTTATAGCCCGCGAATAAAGCCTCATTGCGTCGGGGACTTCTCACTTATGAATGGATGCGGCGAGTCATCGACCCGTGTGTATGCACTTTGTGTTATAGAATGACACATCTGCCAATACTTTACCACAAATATGTAGAATACTAATATTGTTTGTTAAGTTTTATTGGTAAGCAAACGATTAGACTATTATATTAATGGCAAGTGATATCGCACGCTCACCTGATGGTAATTTACGCCTGACCATGACAGAGCAGCATTTAAGGCCAGACAGATGTTAGGTCTCTCATACCCAATATTTTTTCTAGCTACTCTTTTAGTTCCCTTATCCCGAAACAGGGAAGTGCAAAACACTTCTATTTCACGGGAAGATATCTGGTACTGCGGTGGTGGTAGACGACTTAGTATCGAGTCTACCAGCTAGTAAACTTTAACTATCTCAACCAAATGCGGTTACCACTACGCCATCGAAATTTAAGTTAAAATTGGGACTTGAACAATAGTAGAATAGAATAGTTTAGTTGTAATTCTGACATGACCGGTGAAGTTATTTCGAATGTTTAAATTGGGCAACTAATCGATCATAACATGGACTCGATCCGTGCAAAAACTGTACCAATCACAACCCTTCCAAGCCCATCTAAGGGCAATAAAACAAGCAAACACGCAAGTAATATAGTGAGAGCAGTGGGCCGCGTAGTCATTGTTAACTGGATCACAATGGTGTGTGAATCAAAGCGTATGGTTAAAGTTAAAAATATCGCGTACAGAAATGATATACGGACAACTTGGTAGGGCTGGTATTATTTCAAATATTCTGGATGATTTAACGTAGAAGCTAGAGGTAATATTATAAGTTATATTTGACGACAATGATGTAAAGTATAGATTCGTGATATGCTCATAAAACAATCGAAAGTCTTCTAAATGCAGCGACAGCACTCATACAAATCATACTCATACTCATTCAAATGAGCGTACATTTACCTAAACAAATGACTACAAACTGTATTCTCTTTGGCGGTTGGTTTTTGAGGCACGGATGGCGTATCTACTTTTATATATATAGAATATCATTGTTTGACGACTCATTTGGTGAAGACGTCGACGTCGGGTTCGATCTCTGGGCAGTACAAAATTTGTGTGCATGAACTGTTTGTATTGGTCTGGGTGTTTTCTATGTATGTATTTATAAAAAAGTATCAAAAAGTATTTACAAAGTAAGTGTTCAGTACCCATACTACAGGCTTCACGCTTAACTTGGGGCTAGATGGCGCTGTGTGGACGTCAGTAGATATTTATTTATTTATTATTTGTTTACTTAATGACACACAAAAATTCTTGCCCGAAGTGACAACTTAGGACGTCCGCCATTACCCTTCAATGACCAAACTACATCCCTGGCGGCCATTAATAATATATAAATCAATAAATAAGGCGAGTGACACGCCTGGAGCGGGAGCGCGCGTAGGCGACAACACGAGATGCGTCCTGAATGCTGCACTTTACGAAGGTACACTCAGACGCAATATTGCAGTAAACGTGTGCAAATAAATAAATATTGAGCATAGGTGGGTCATTGGTGTGTTGCCTTCCGATCTGGAGGGTGCAGGTTTAAATCAAGGAATGGCTTCTTCTGATACAGGTGCTTATTAAAAGAGGAAGTCAACACATAATTTTAAAACCTATTCTTTTAAATAAATATTAATTATTATTATTTAAAAAAACCCGCCACGAACCAATCGTAAAATAATTAAAAATTTCCGAACTATATGTACGTTTATTCGAAGATCTTACGACAAAGAAAAACATCGTGAAGAAACGGAAGAAAAAGAAGTCGGCCAATCCGCACTAAACCCGCGTGGATGACTAAGGCACCCTTTACGGGTAGGCTTATGCCACTCGGTGGGGACGTAATGATGAGCTGATGATGATACGCAGGCATTCACAGAAATGTATTGATGAGTTTGTACTATAAGCAAGCAAGCAAGTTAATTATTTAACATCCAATCACGGCCCCTCTAAAGCCCCCTCTAAGTCAGGACAAGACCATGCGTCTTGTCCTGACTAAATAACTGGGAAAAATCGTACTTAGTCACTTTCACTACGTGGCCTCCACGCAGGACTCAAATCTACGATCCCGAACCACGATACGATCTAAACTAACGCTGAACCATGTAGGCATTCCAGTTCTCTTAACCTTCTTCTTCTCTAAACCTTAACAAACTCGAGCCATATTCCAAACAATACCTGTTTTTTATTGCTTATGAAGGCAGACGAGCAGCCCATCTGCTGATGGCCTGATAGAAAACGGTAACAGCCGCTCATAGATAGATGCAATGCCAAGGGCAAAGCCATGCCGCTGCCTATCAAAAGGAATAGGCTCTCTTTAAGCCTTATTTGAAGAAGGACATGTAATTATTAGGGAACACCGTGGTTGGGAGGTCGTTCCACAATTTGCACGCACGCGGAAGGAACGATCGCTGGAAACGAACGGTGTTTGGAAGCGAAAGTTTCCACACCTCCTTGGAATGAAGCCTTATAACTTCAGACTTCATCTCTCAGATGACCCATCTGGGTGTAATGGTTGATCGGGACCGACAGCTTTACGTGCCCTCCAAAGCACGGCATGATCTTGTCAGAAGTAAACTGGGAAACATCGCACAAAATCCCTTTTACTACGAATTTAGGACCCCACGCAGCGCTTCTTAACTAACGCTGAACCAGTCCATTTCTCTAATCATAACAAACTCGATCCATATTTCAAACAACCTCCTTGGAATGAAGCCTTATATCCTTAGACTTACAAGGAAACAAACTTAAAGGAACTTCCAACAAAACCCGTCACACCCTACACGGGATTCGCAAGTAAACCATTGAAAAACTTCCGTTTGTACAATTGCGATCCCAACTAGTCGGATTGAGGCCACCATTCTTGGATTTTCTCAGAAGACTATATTAAGAACGTGAACTAATACTTTGCCTTGATGAGAAGTCCTATTGGAAAGCTTTCCTTGAACCAACCCTATTCCGTATATTTATAACCAGCTTTTGTTGTGACCTATTTTATTTTATTTTCCTATACGAGGAATTCCTTTTTTTCCACCTAAACTTGATAGTTTACTCGTTTCTTGGATCCCTATGGCAATATCTTCTAACACTTACAAGATCTTCAAACACTAAACAAGCGTGGCAAGGTTTGCTCTTATATCTGATAAAATCAATTCTGAGTCAACAACTTCGTGAATATTACCAATTACTCGTATAGCTTCAGATTACGTTTATAAGTGTGAAAGAACTTTCAGAACTAAGAACTGAATAAAGACTTTTTTTATTACATACTTCAATAAATACGTTGATAAATAACATAGATCTAATATTACACAGCATTAATGAGATAATATGACATTGAAACAGTTTTCCTCTTTAGAATTTCAGAAAATCCCGACCACGGCGAGGAAAATATAAACTTCAAAATTTACCGGCATCGAGGACTGTAACTCTTGCCTAATAGGAAGCATTTATCTGTCCTACAGGCTCTTCAGATCGATGTTGTTTATTTCTATGGAGTCAACGTGCATATTGTGCAAATTTGCATTCATACCCTTAACCAGATGGACTGATGACCTAATTTGGCGTGTACCAGATGGACGTCAACTGCTAGGGATCGGTATGCGTGGGAATCATTGGAGGAGGCTTTTGTTTAGCAGTGGACATTTTAGGCTGCAATGGTTATGGTTGCATAAATAAAAGTGCAACTGTACTTTTCTCCAGCGCACTGTATCCGCGCACTGTCAAGAACAAATCATAAATAATATAACAATAGCGCACGCAGTACGACCAACTAATTTAAATGGTATGATTCAATTTCTTATGAATTAAAACTAGCCTTTTTGCTCTCTTGCATTGTTATGATTGTTCCGTCGGTTGGGAATAATGGGCTGCTTCGGAAACTTCGAGGCTACCATTTGTTCTCGAATTTAAAATGAATTGTGGGACCGATGAATGGGAAACCTTACGAAGAACATGTACAATAGCCAAGGTGTGAGGGTCAGAAAGTGACTGGTTTCGCAACCATCGAAGCCGTAGATACTTTGTTTTACCAAGTTTAAATGAAAAATTTTGTGTTTGTTAAATGTGAATGAGTTTTAACAATCGAGTTTAAGGGTTGTGTGATGTTTATGTGAAGTAAAAAGCTCCGATGTTGCATTGGTTTTGTTTATTTTTTAAAACTTTAAACAGTTCTTTGTTAATTGTATGTATTTTTTACTCGTAGGCGGGTATTTTTTGGAGTAAATTTCCTTTGTTTACAATATTTATTTGTTTGTTTGTTATTAGTAATTACATTGTAAACTTACAGTTGACTTAAGGTTGCAAACAAATCCAATAATATCCAGGAGTATATTTTATGTTTATAATTAAGTTTTATGTCACGACTAGTAGTTAAAATATTGCTACCATAAATAAAGCCGCGGTGACAACAGCAAAAATCTAATTGTATCACCCATAACAAAATAACTATGTAATGTAACCTTGAACCTTTTTGTAGAAAATACGTAAAACGTATGTTGATCCAATACGTTACCGATATCCGTTTTATGTGTTCTCTAAGTTTGTATCGGAATCTCGCGTATCATTCTCACTCGATCCCAAGTCGATTTCTATTACCCGATATTGTATCGAGAACCCTTGGTAACATCACGATTTCGTTAAAAGATACGCCTACCATCAAATTGACGGTGCCAAGATTAGTTTTTGTTGCACCAACATAGAAGTGTGCTGCATTGTGTTGGACATAACTCTTGATTTATGGCGGAGATGGTTTGGATTAATTATTTTCACACCTGAATAGTTGAGTTTTTATACAAATACTATTCAAGTTCGGTTGATATTGTCTGGATCGGTATTCGTTCGAAACAGCTAAGTAACAAGTGGTTTTAATGCCATAAAATAAGGTAAATAGATGTAGCAATGCACTCATATTGAAAACGGTATTGTCGAAATATTATCATGGAATACTTTACTAATAATTAATCAAGAAAATATAACAGTCTGAAAAATAAGTGTTTTTTTTAGATAATAATAATAAAATAAAGTAACGTAAAATCGTTCATACTTTGATTGCTACATCAACCTTAACTGTCTATGGAACATTAGGACGATGGCATCATCCATAATACCTGGCCTCCATCTTCCAATTTCTATTTAGCTATGCTGTGTGGAAAGGCCTGTGTCCTCCATTGGATCCTTATAATAAAATACAAATATCCACATTCACCAGCGTCATCTAGCCCAAGTTAAGCGTGAAGCCTGTATTACGGTTACTAAACAACGGATAAACATAACCATATACATTTATTTCTGTAAATACATACATATTATACATAGAAACCCCTAAACCGTTACAAACAGACATGTTCATACACACAAATGTTTGTCCTGACCGGGGATCGAACCCGGAACCCTTGGTGTAGCAGCCGACGTCTCGACCATTACACCAGATGGGTCGTCAAATTCATTTGATTAAACAGTCAGCAGATTAAAGCATCACTCATAATTGCCAACAAATGCACTGTGTAAATGACTTTGATCATCAATACTTATCACACTAACATACGTCGTAACTGTAATTTACATTCAAGCAAATTTATCCTATAACTAATCCGATCTAAGGGTCGAATTCGTTTGAATTAAAGAAATATTTTACGTCATTTCTCGAGTAAATTTTAACTGAGTTGGCTTTTATTGCTAAATACGCTTTGCTGATTAACACGGCTTATAATGACACCTGGATGTGCACAAATGACAATGACTGCGGAATATTTAATGATTGTTGCAGATGGTTGGCAGGCTGGATGCTTTAAAGAGCTATCGATACTACAATTTCGTTTGCTCCGTAGTCTAGTAAGGTTGTAGATAGTGAAATTAATAAATAAATATCCACTGACATTCACACAGCGCCATCTAGCCCTAAGTTAAGCGTGAAGACTGTATTATGGGTACTAAACAACGGATAAACATACTTATATACATTATTTTTAAATACATACATATTATACATAGAAAACACCCAGACCATTCCAAACAGGCATGTTTATGCACACAAATGTTTGTACTGCCCGGGGATCGAACCCGGAACCCTTGGTGTTGCAGCCGACGTCTCAACCGCTACACCAAATGGGTCGTCAATATCTGCACTGTTTTGCACTTCTGTGTATCGGTAAGAGGGCACTGTAGCTAGTGAAATTACCGGGTATAAGAGACCTAACATCTGTCGTCTCGGGTGACGGGCGCAGTGCGGCATTGATGGAGGATAATAACTGTCTATCAGTTGTTGGTGTCAATCAATGCCGCTTTGTCAGGGTCAGGCGTATCACTTACCATCAGGTGAGCGTCCTGACCGCCCTGTACACTTGTAACATAAAACATAAAAAAGACTATAAGCTGATTTATATCTACTATTACTTAACGAAGACTGAGTAAAATTTAAAATTACAAAAAACACTACTCCAACGATAACTAAAAAACATCAAACTAATCCAATCAGCAATTGCATCGTCGCTGTGAAACTGACAAATCAGAATTTGCGGCAAACGCCCGTATTTTTACTGCGAATCCGTCTGACAGGAGCCATCATTCGATGCGGGCCAATCTAACTTTGTCGACGCGAACACGTTTATAGAGTTTACACGTGTTGCGGATAAAGTTGTAAATCGGGTAAAAAGTGTTTTAACTGCCTCAATTATTAATGTAATGTGATTGTATTTTCTTAGATTGTATATTTCTCTCTCTCTCTCTTCCACCTATCGCAGTCCACTGCTGGACATAGGTCCATTAGGTAGGTTTTTCAGTCCTTATTTATTTTGACAAATTTTATTTTGCTATACTGCTATAAATAAAGTATCTCAACTTCTACACACATTTTCATTTTTGATTCTAATAGCCGTTACTTACACATTTATAAGATTACTTTTGTTACTAAACACAAAATCTGACCTGTATTTTACATGTTTTTTGGCAAATAAATAATTTGATTTGATTTGATGGATCATTGTTTTGTGTTCAAAAAAGAATTATAATTATTACATTATTGAAAATGCAAATAAATTAGCAATTATTATTTTTAAATCATAGGAAAGCATACTGTTCAGATCAGCTAATGTTAAGTATAGCCCCCAATGGATACTAGGTATTTTAAGAGTACGAAGTGAGTTATAAGAAAAGAGATATAAAGGGAGGGTAAGAGGGATTTAGGCCTCGAGTAACCTCTCATAGATATTCACTGTTTTTTAAAAGACCAGGCTATCCATTCAAACTTATGGTCAAAACATATCTCTCTAGACACTAATAAATGAACCTAATTTCACAGTTGCAATTCAACACAGTACAGATACAACTTATTTTAAGTTTTTAATGAAATATACTTCAACGGAGCTGATCCCAGTGAAAGAATAATTTAGGAGTTCGCAAAATTGTCTCGTTGCCTGTAAGATAACATTGTACGGAACCCTTTCTGTGTTCCTGAACTGTTGACATGTTTCTCATTTGCTTACAAAGATTGCTTTTAACGAACCATTCGTTTATTATTTAATTTATTTAAGTAAATAATAATAAATAAATATCCACTGACACTCACCCAGCGCCATCTATTCCCATATTATTTATTTTAAAACAAAAAAAAATAATTAAAACTTAGTCTTGCCAAATGTAAAACAATAACTTTTAAAAAAAAATTAAAAATATTAGCTATCCTTATGAGCTCCTTGGCGTGGAACTGGAAAACGTAAAAACTATTAAAGACTTGGGTTTCTTTCTCGACTCTAAACTGCATTTCGATGTGCATATTAATTATATCATTAATAGAGCTTATAAACTGTATGGAACTATCATCATCATCATCATCAGCTCATTAAACGTCCCCACCGAGGGGCAGGGGTGTTTAGGTCTTAGTCGTCGTAGTGCGGATTGGACGACACGCACAACCTTTGAATCTCTTCACAGGCGTGCATGAAGGTTTCCTCACGATGTTTTCCTTCACCGTAAGAGCGTCGGATAACGTACATATGATTTCGAAAATTCGAAAACACATTGGTACGTGGCGGGATTTGAACCTGCACCATCCAAGTCGGAAGGTCAGTGCACACCAGAGCCACCGACGTAAGAGTATAATGCTGTAATGATGACTACTTGAACACCATTCAGTTTATCACAGGTAATAAATATAATATAAATAAATAAATATCTACTGACATTCTCACAGCGCCATCTAGCCCCAAGTTAAGCGTTATGCCTGTATTATGGGTACTAAACAACGGATAAACATACATATATACCGTATCTGCAAAGACTTTCGTAATGTTTCAACGTTTTTAATATTATACAAATCGTTAATCAGATCCCAGTTGGAATATGCTTCAGTGGTATGGAATCCCTATTTTAAAAAGTACGTACATCAGATTGAGATGGTACAAAAAAAGTTTCTTTGTTCAGTTAACTATAGGTTCCATGCTAAATGTTCATATGTTCTTATGGAGAAATATTCAGTTTTAATATTAGAATCTAGAAGATATTTTCTAGGTTAAGTTATTTTGTACAAAATCCTTGGCAATTATTATGATTGTACACTATTGACTGACCATATACGTTACCGGTTACCAAGTCGTTCCCAGCGTATTCGTGATAATCGTGTTCACGGTGTTTTTGCACCTAGAATCTGTAAGACCATAGCAGGCTTGCGCGCACCTCTACAGCGTATCATGATATTGTATAATGTTAAATTTGTTACTGAAGATTGATTTGTATTATCCCTTAGCTAATTCAAAAAGTCATGTATTTTAATATTAAAAGAATGAGTTGTAGTTGTTATTTGTTTTGTATAACGCTGAGCCATGGACCTACCATTCATAATGCTAGGTCTATGCACTGATTTTTGTATTTCCGTCATTTTGCGACAGTTGAGCTTGTCAATTACATTTATTTCGTGAACAATGAGGTTGGTCACATAATGAGTCCTTTTGCAAAACTTCACTAATATTAAGCCTTTATTATGTAATTGTTTTTTGTTCCAAATAAAAAGAAAAAAAAAGGAACATAAAAGCATCCAGACCACAGACATCAGAATATCCATCAGACTGGACAAGCCGCCAAGTTTATAGGCAGTCCCAGAGTCGCAATTTCTTTTCGGTTCTTACCTGTGAAAAGTTATTATATTTCTTGGTAAATTTACTGATTCATTGCGATGATGGCATGTTGCAATTGCACAGGATGGCATTTTGAAAAAAAACGGTAATTTATTCTAATATTCATGCGTCCTGACTCGTCTCACAGAGCGTTAACTGGTAGCCAGTGTATGCTCGTTGAGCTTACAGTTGTCGCACTTTAAACGCGGCTTGCCCCATCTCCTGTATTGGGAAATCTGTGATCCAGACCATTAGACATGTTCATACACACAAATGTTTATACTGCCCGAGGATTGCACCAGGAACCCTTGGTGTAGAAGCCGACGTCTCAACCGTTACACCAAATGGGTCGTCAATAGAAAGAAAATAAAATAAAAATCGTCAATAAAATAGATAGATTATGTGATGTGATGGGAGCGTCGGTGGCTCAATGGTGTGGACTGTCGCCTTCCTACCGGGAAGGCTGAGGTTCAAATCCCGACACGTACCAACGTGTTTTCGAATTTTCGAAATATATGTATGTTATCCGACGCTCTTACGGTGAAGGAAAACATCGTGAGGAAACCTTCATGCACATGCATTCTTGGTGACCCTCGGATATGAACCTCAGCCTCCCAGTAGGAAGCGACAGTCCACACCATTGAGCCACCGACGCTCTTGTTAATATAATCTATGGTACATTCATAATAAACTCTACGTTGCGTTCAAATAAATCAAAAATCGTTGCAATATTAAACGTCAAAATATCAGATCGGGCGGCCAAATTGAGCGTTTAATGAATAAGGAAATATCAGGTTCGTCGTCAAATTCCACCCTCCATTAATTAGGGAGTTAAGTTAGGGAGTCGATATTCCTATCGACGATCGCACGAGTACGTATTCACAGAAGGGATGTTTCTTTAAAAAATATGTTTCTTTCTTTTTGACAATAATAAATATCTACTGACATTCACACAGCGCCATCTAGCCCTAAGATAAGCGTGAAGCTTGTAGTATTCTAAACTTCTCAGAAACATACATAGTTTGTATCCTATTTAATAGATTAAAAAAAACATAGGTTCTCAGTTTGACCTATTAGTGTGTTTGTTTATAAATATGTACATACCTACATATCATACATACACACACATATCAATGCTAACAGTTAATGTACACAAAGATTTGTAATGCCCGGTGACCAGGGATCGAATCCGGAACCCTAGGTAGTAGAAGATAGTAAAAGCCGACGTCTCAACTGTAACTCCAATTGGATTGTAAAATTTTCCATTCGAATTCTTTGATCGCTATTAATTGATATTTTGTACGCAGTGACGTGCACAGATATTATTATATTAGTAAGATATCCAAAACGAGTTATTGTAATCGCAAAATCAATAAATAATTTACATTTTTGTCATATTGATGACAGCAGATCGCCTATGGTTTCAAATCTGTAGAGGAAAATGTAAAAAAGTGGTCATCATTTAATATGTTGGCGATTTTCCGGGTTGTTTGGACGCACAGGGTATGCACTGCTTATTTGTGTATGTGGAGTACGCCCCTGCTTGAACGTTATCAAATCTTGGTATGATCTGTACCGAGAAATCATTAGACATTATTAATTTGAGATAATGGTGATATTTATTCCATTGTCTGTCTCGCCTAGGCTCTAGAAGGCTTTGTCAATACCGTCTCAGCCTTGGTGGAAAAAATGTCTTTTTAGTCAACTATAAAAATATTTTTTTCACTAGCACTAACAACTTTGACATCTATAAGTATGTCCTTCTGTATGCATCTAGTCAATGAGCCCCTAAACTTAATTTTATTTGACGTTTTGACAGCTCAGTTAGAGTGAGACAGAAAAGCAACAATGGTAGTATGTTAGAAGATATAGGCGGTATTGATAAAGACTAATCGGCAGGTGTCATAGGCCAGCTGCCGTTGATTGATATTGCAAAACATATCGTTATTAATAAATAAATAGTACTGACTTGCATCATAACTATGAACAAGATCTAAAACCCGTTTAACTAAAGAAATTAAAAATATTTTTTAAAGCTTTGACTGACCGCCTAATTAATATTTTTAAAAAATCTTGGTCACAGTCTTTGTACTGTCATACCACCGTAGTGCCAGATATTTTTTATTATGTCGGTGTTACTTGAATTGTCTTAATATTTTATTCGGAATACTACATACTATTGCAATGTATTGAATTTACAGAATTTGAAATACAGGTTTTACTAGGCTATTGATGATATTCGCAAATTATAAAAAACTAAGTCTCAATTAATTTAGTCAGGGGCAGTGCAATATCAGTTTAGTGTCAGGACTCAAACACGTTTGGTTTATTAAGAGCTAATATTGAGATATGTGGTGAGCTACAGACACGTATAAACACGCACTTAGTTTCAGTGAATATGCATTTCGTTTTTACATTAAGTCTAGAATTTTAAATAGGTTATAGGAATAACTCGATATGAAGAAGGAGATATTTAACTTGATCCAAAGACCACGGAGGCAGCCAGACGTCCCCTAACACCCATACATCATAATAAGGAAATGGCGTCGTGTCGTGATCATCTCCCTTGTTTTCTTATTTACACCGTGCTCTCCCGATTGTTCGGGATACAATCAAAAACTTCCCTGTCGGTAGCTATCTCAATCAAACTTTTTAAACGTACCGCTCCCCCATGTCATATTCGTGT
>PQWD01005496.1:0-46466 GCA_019425675.1 Leucinodes orbonalis
TCCAGACATCTATGGCACTCAACGGACGCGGATCGAGTAACCGAATCCGGCCGTGCTCCACCCGATGGAGAGGTGCCCTTGCGCCGCTAAATTTCTGGCGATCCTGTCGACGGGTGCCCGGAGCCAAACACTCCCAGGCCACGCCCATGCCGCGCTCCCCCACCTTAAAAGGCCCCATTCCGCAGCCCGCAGCCTCGAGGCCTCGTATACGACTCCTTTACGAATGGAGTCATCCAGACCGGAATGCGCAATCGCAGCATTTTTCCTGGTCTGTACTCGGACTCCCTCTCCGAGGACTTGCCTCAGCTTCCGGGCCAGCGCATCCGCCTTCTTGGCGTCGGCCCCGGGCAGCTCAATGATGCGCCCGCCAGTGATGGCGGGACGCATCCGAGGTCCGGAGATCCCCAACTCCGCGAGGTTTATTCCCTCGCGGGCCTTTTTCAGGAGCCCCGTGTAGTCGAGGCTCCCCGCGGCTTCATCGGCGATCGTAAAGACGACCGCCGGCGCCTTCGGTATTTTCGGCTGCCTTCTCTTGCGCTTTCGTTTCTTGCGCTTCTTTTTGGGCGCCTTCTTCTGATGCGCCGGCTGCGGGACCGGCGCAGGAGTCGCTGGAGCCCTTCCACTACCCTTTGCCTTACGGCCCACCACCTCCGACCACGCCTCCTGTATAGGGGGAGGCGTGGGAGCCACCGAAATCGACCTCGCAGATGATCTGCGACTCTCCCCGGTGCGTCGCGGCTGAATAATCGGCGACGCATACATCGGTGGAGTGGCCGTTGCCTCCATCGGGAGTGGCGTCGTTGATCGACGCCTTTCAGGGGTTTTCGAGGCCCCTTTGTTCCCCCCCATCTTTTTGGCGAGGGCTTGTTCCACCCTCGCGGCAATCATTTCTTCCACGTTCTCCTGTGGAGCAGCCGGCAGCGTAGGTGGCCGTGCCCGAAGCTCGGCCAAATCCTTCTTTAACTGCTCGACCTGTCTTCGCTGGGCTTCTAGCTCCGCCTTTAGGCCGTCGTTCGCCTCCCGCAGCCTTTCCTCCTCCTCTGAGGCCTCCCGGTGCATCAGCACCCTGGCGACCCCATGTACGTCGAGGGCAGCCTCCTTAAGGGCCTTAACAAAGGTACCCTTAAGGTTGCCCGACGATTGTGCCACTTTTACTATACACTTCGAGCTCTGCGATAGGCGACCGCAGAGCTCGAGGAGGGATAGGAATTCCGGATCAGCTTTCTCCGGTGCGGCGAGGGCCACTTCGCCGGAAACCCGTCGTGACTTGATCCGGGCCGCCATCCCCAAAACTTCCTCCTCCGCCTGTAGACGCAGCTCTCTCTCCTGCTGGTCTAACAGGTCTTTCTTGGCCTTTGCCAGGCCGACGTAATGGCCAGTGGTCGGGGGCCGTCCTCGCCCCCGTTTGGCCGTCCGGGTCGTCTCTACGGGGCCTACGCCCCATTCTGGGTCTTCATTGTCCGAACCATCGGTTCGTTTTCTCTTCGAGCGAGTGTCCGACACGAGAGATGTTACACTCCCATGTGTGGAATCCCGCTCCGTTGCATCGTCGGAGTCGAGATCAGCAACAGAATCTCCGTCGCTGTAATCCTCGACCTCCGTAGCGATTGCAACCTCCTCCTCCTCGTCACTCGACACCACCTGTCGAGCCTTCCTACTCCTACGAGTGCCCGCTTGGGCCGAAGTCTGGATTGTGCCCCCTCCGTAGTACGTGGGGCAGACGCGCTCCTTGCGGAGACGCGTGCGGGATTCCCCAGCACCTGAAGTGCTGGGACCCGCCCGGAGACTATTTTTCAATTCAGAACTTTTATCCATACTTTTTACCACTTAATGGGCGTGGTGGCCCAACTCCCCCCCCTCTGCGTTAGCGACCGGGACTACCTCCCCGGCCATCCATCCCCTCGGCACGCATACACCTTGGGATTTAAGGGTTTTTTATTGAGGTTGGCTCCTCGCGACCGTGCGAAAAGATGGAAAATCGCAACGGTCCCCGGTCCCCAGACTGGGGATAACGGTATGCCCAGCCACTCCCAAAAGCCTCTGAAAGCAGAGGAGAGGGAGCGGCAACCCCACCCCGTGGTTTTTTATAGTGGTTGTCTCCACGCGGCCCGCGTCTCAGACTGAGACACCGGCCACCGTTCCCCGTGATTGGGTTTACGGGCGGCCCGACTAGCCGACGAAAAGTGTCAAACTAGCCGCGCCTGTTGGTGAGATTTTAGCCGTCCCAAAACTGGGACGTTACCAGGGTGCACCACGAGGAGGTATCTCACCACGCACCCCAACCTTTTTTTTTTTTTTTTTTTTTTTTTTTTTTTTTTTTTTTATCCCAGGGAAATGCCTCGCATACCGTGCCACTGGGGGTGGCACCGGTTATGTGGGACTAGTCCGCCATAGTGGCGGAATTACCCACTAAAACCCCTGGGTGGCCTTCGCGCCGTCTGGGGGCGGGGCAGGGCTCTTAAGAATGTCAGCGACAAACCCCTCGCCCTGGCGTATGCGTGACTACGCCGACGGGACATCCAGGCCACTGGACGTCCCGACCTTCGCAGTGCCCCGTGCAATGCGAGTAGAGACGTCCCCAGTCTCTACTCGCGGGGATCACTTGCGGTGCCCACGGCTACGGCGGCTACTCCGCCCTTGGCCCGTGCTCCGCGCGACTTCTTCGCCGGCTTTCCAGGCAACCCGGCTACCGACGGCATGACTCGCCGTGTGCCCCTTACTTGCGCAGAGTGCGCAAGCAGGGGCGGCCACACACGCAGCTGCGATGTGGCCCGGCTTGCCGCAGCGGTAGCACAAACCGCTGCGGTCCTCCTCACTGGAGCACTGGGCCCTGACATGGCCCAGCTCCAGGCATTTGTGGCACCTCAGGGGGCGCGGATCGAGGAGTCGATCCGCGCTGTGCTCCACCCAATCGTGAGGTGCCCTTTCTGCGCCAGCTTCTTTGCGATGTCTACGGGGCCGGAGCCACACGCTCCCGAGGCCTCGCCCGTGTCGCCGAATCTCCCCACCTTGAAGGGGCCCAACCCACAGCCCGCAGCCTGGCAGCCTCCCCCACCACCTCCTCCTTTCGGATGGAGTCATCCAGACCGGTGATGCGAGCTCGCAACATTTTTCCGGCCTGGTGACTCGGACCCCCTCCCAAGAACCTGCTTTAGTTTGCGGGCCAACGCGTCTGCTTTTGGCGTCGGCCCCGGGCAACTCGATGATGCGCCCACCAGTAATGGCGGGACGCATCCGAGGCCCCGAAATCCCAAGCTCCGCCAGGTTGATCTCCTGGCGGCCTTTTTGAGGAGCCCGTGATATTCGAGGCTCCCCGCTGCGTCTTCGGCGATCGTAACCACGACCGCCGGCGCTTTGGGGCTTTCGGCTGCCGTCTCTTTTTTCGCCGTCTTTTCCTCTTCTTCTTTGTCTTCTTGGGCGCTGACGTCTTTTGCGCCGGTTGAGCACCGGCGCGGAGGCTGTGGCGCCCTCCTCTGCTGTTTCGCCTTGCGGCCAACCACTTCCGACCACGCCTCCTGTAAAGGGGGAGGCGTGGGAACCACTGCAGCCGCGGACCTCAAAGGAGATCCACGGGACTCACTCACGCGTCGCGCCGAGAGGATCGGCGACGCGTAGAGTGGTGGAGTGGCCGTGGACTCCATGGGCACCGGCGTCGATGAGCGACGCCTTTGAGGGGGTGTAGAGAGCCCCCTCGTGTTCCCTCTCCTAGTGGCAATTTTTGCCGCAACGACCCTCGGCCCCTCATCGTGAGGGGCGGATGACAGCTCCGATATTCTTGACTGAAGCTGAGCCAAGTCCCGCTTCAGTTTGTCCATCTCCTTTTTCTTAACCTCCAGCTCCATTTGGAGGTCTTCGTTGGCGTCACGAAGCCTGTTCTCCTCTTCCGAGGCCTCCCGGTGAGCCAACACCCTGGCCACTCCGTGTACGTCGAGGGCGGCTTCCTTAAGGGCCTTGACGTAGTAAGTACCCTTAAGGTTGCCCGACGTTTGCGCCACTCGTGCTATGCATTTTGAGCTCTGCGACAGTCGGCCGCAGAGCTCGAGGAGTGAGAGAAACTCGGGATCCGATCTAAGTGGATTGGCGAGGGCCACTTCGCCCGAGACCCTACGTTGTCGGATCCTAGTCGCCAGCTCCGTTATCTCATCCTCCTCCTCCGTATAATCCGGTAAGGCCCGCCTTGTCCCGGCGAGACCCGTGTTTAGAGGGCGTACACGCCCTCTTTTGGATACGCCTGATCTTTCATGAGCGCCCTCTGAGTCGGACAGCTCATTCCTTCTTCTTTTCGTACGTGTGTCAGACACAGCGGAAGCCGCACTGTCACACGTCCTTTCCACCTCAGTGGAGTCGTCCGAGTCAAGGTCCGACCCGGAATACACCTCGCTCTCAACTTCCTCCTGACTAGGGACATCGTCCGCACTCGATAGGATGTGCAGCACCTTCTTCCCAATTTTCTTCGCCTTTGCAGGCGGCGTAGAAGATTTGTTGCCCCCTCCGTATAACGTGGGGCAGACGCGCTCCTCAGAGGAGCGCGTGCGGGATTCCCCAACACCTGAAGTGCTGGGACCCGCCCGGAGAATATTTGTCAAATCTTTACTGTCCATTATTATGTCCACTTAATGGGCGTGGTGGCCCAACTCCCCCCCTCTGCGTTAGCGACCGGGACTACCTCCCCGGCCATCCATCCCCTCGGCACGCATACACCTTGGGATTTAAGGGTTTTTTATTGAGGTTGGCTCCTCGCGACCGTGCGAAAAGGCGAAAAATCGCATCCGGTCCCCGGTCCCCAGACTGGGGATAACGGTTTGCCCGGCCACTCCCACAGCCTCTGAAAGCAGAGGAGAGGGAGCGGCATACCCCACCCCGTGGTTTTTTATAGTGGTTGTCTCCACGCGGCCCGCGTCTCAGACTGAGACACCGGCCACCGTTCCCCGTGATTGGGGTTTACGGGCGGCCCGACTAGCCGACGAAAAGTGTCAAACTAGCCGCGCCTGTTGGTGAGATTTTAGCCGTCCCAAAACGGGACGTTACCAGGGTGCACCACGAGGAGGTATCTCACCACGCACCCCACACCTAACCTAACCTAACCTAACCTAACCTAACCTAACCTAACCTAACCTAACCTAACCTAACCTAACCAGTCTGGCGCTCCCCGCCTTCCGGAACGCCACGAAATTAGCAAGCTCCGCGCTAAAAAATTCGTAAAAATCGCAAATTTAGTGCTACAGTGTCGTGCGATACATCAAAAGTGTTGTGAAAGTGAGATCTAAGTGGAAGTGAAACAACCAAAGTGCTATCACTCACGGTTTCGGAGATACCACTTTTGTAAACAACTTTTACAAAGTTATCGCCGCAAAAACCAAGATAACTGGAACTTTGGCGGCGAATATCTCACGAAAGAGATCGAAGACCACCACTTTTTCAACTGCTGGGAGTTGCGCGCTCGCGAGCACTTTCGTTTGAGCCCACTCCCAGATTTTTTGGACAATCCAGCACTGAGGAGGAGCCAGAAAACCGGATTTGGCATTTGCGGTCGAACATCGAACCGGACACCAATCCGTAAACCTGACGTCGGGAACGAGTGAGGGCAGCCGGGAGAACAACATATCCGGTTCCAGCATCAAAATCCCGACGAAGACAGCCAAGGTAGAGACTTTTAAGTGACTTTTTGAACTTTGGGAATTTTTTACTCAAAATTTTTATATACTTGCACCTAGTTTTAAGTTATCCTTTTTATAGTTTAGACTAAGTAGTATAAGTGGTAAAAAATTCGTTAAAATCGGACATAAATTTCTAGTAGAAATAAGCATCTAAAAAATACCTATAAGTTGTTTACGTTAAAAACAAGTAGGTGGAGGCAGTCGAAACCAAAGGGCTGGCCTAACTTCAAAAGCGGAACCACTAGGAGCCTAACTTTTTATTAATTTAACCATTTTCAAAAATAAAAAACTCCTAAAAATAAAAATAATAAAAATAATTTTCGGTCAAAATTTTGAACTTTCACTTAAAAAACATAAAAAACCATTAAAAAACACATTTTTCAAAATTATCTTTTTACAAAATTAGAGGCCAACACAAAACAAAAATTTTACCGTTAAAATAAGAATTTTATCTCTGTAAATAAAAAAGTTATTAGTAATACAAAAGTCACATTTTATGAAAACTTAACTTTGAAATTGTAAAAGTTTGCAAGCTAACCCTACTTAAGCGGTGACAGCTGGAAAACAGGTTCTTTCGCAGAAGCTATTTTTTAGCACGAAATTAAATTCTAGTAAATTAAAATTTTTGGATTTTTCAAAATTGGGGGGGGTCATTTTCGAAATCAGGGTCAAAAACTCGATGTAGTATAACTTCCGACCTAGCACACGTATCGAGACGCGACTTTTACTATCGGCTANGAGAGGAGCGGCAACCCCACCCCGTGGTTTTTTATGGTTGTCTCCGGGCCCGCGTCTCAGACTGAGACCGGCCACCGTTCCCCGTGATTGGGTTTACGGGCGCCCGACTAGCCGACGAAAAGTGTCAAACTAGCCGCGCCTGTTGGTGAATTTTAGCCTCCAAAAATGGGACGTTACCAGAGTGCACCACGAGGAGGTATCTCACCACCCACCAACCAACTAACCAACCTAACTAACCTAACCTAACTAACCTAACCTAACCTAACCTAACTAACTAACCTAACTAACCTAACCTAACCTTTTTTTTTTTTTTTTTTTTTTTTTTTCACCCTGGGAAATGCCTCGCATGCCCCACACTGGGGATGGCGGTATGTGGGACTAGTGCGGCTAAGATGAAGATGCCGCAATTACCCACTAAAACCCCAGGGGTGGCCTACGCGCGCGGTCTTGTGGACGGGCTGGGTTCCCTTTAGTAGTCAACTACAGCTACCCCGCCCAGGCGCAAATACTACGCCGAAGGGACATCCAGGCCACTGGATGTCCCTACCTTCGCGGTGGCCCGTGCAATGCGGACAGTGAGTCCCCAGTCACTGTCCGCGGGCTCACTGCGGTGCTCACGGCTTGGGCGGCTTTCCCGCCCCGGCCCGTGCTCCGCGCCTTCCTCGGCTACCGAGCATCCTCGGCTGCGAGGGCGTGGTCCGCTGCTCTCTCCTTACTGTGGCAAAGCGCACAGTGAGGGGGCGCCACGCACGTCGCCGCCTGGTGTCCGGCTTTCCGCAGCGGTAGCATAATCCGCTGCGTCGTCGCTGCTGGTGCATGTCGCCTGGTGTGGCCGACCTCTAAAACTTATGGCACCTTAAGGGTCGAGGATCCAAAAGTTGGATCCTCGCCGAGCTCCAGCCCATATTAAGCGCCTAACGCTGCCATCTTCTGCCACATCTACTGGGGCCTGAAGCCGGCTTCCGGGCCGCGCCCAGAGGCGAATGTGCCCGTTTTTAGTTCCCCAGCCGCATCCACGGTTTGGGACAACTTCCACACCACTGTTGTGGTGATGGTGTCGTCCAGTCCGGTGATGCGGAGTCGCTGGACTTCACCGGCCGCGACACCGCACATCTCCCCCAAGACGCGCTCTAGTTTTAGCGAAGCTTGTCCGCCTCATTGCGTCCACCAGGTATTTCCATGATGCGGCCCCCGAAAGGGAGGTGCGCATCCGGAGCTCCGGGATGCCCAACGCTGCGAGGTCTATGTTAGCTCGCGCCTTCGTGAGGATGTCTTTGAACTCGACACCCTCTGCGGCATTGGGGGCTATCTCACCAGGACCCGGGGCTTTGGGTGCCCGCACCTGCCTCCGCTTCCTCCTCCTCCTGCGCTTCCTTTTGTCTTTCGGAGGTGCCTTCTGCCTCGGCGTTGGTGCTGGGCCGGCAACCTCCTCAATCGACCGACTACCTCTTTTTCGACGGCCAGCACAGTGACCACGCCTCCTGAAAGGGGGTGGCGTGAAGTTGCCGATGTTCCACCTCCGTCTTATTTCTCTCGCCACGCTCGTAGAACGACGCCGTGGCGAGGGTAGGACTGCCCTAGTCGAGTCGACCGAGGGTCGACGCGTCGCGGGGGTGTAAGGCCCCTGATGGCCGACATTTGCTCGGCCACTATTTTCTCGACAGTGGAGGCACAGATTGTGTTAGGGCCTCCGACGACAGAGCAGGTGCCGCCCGGGATGGTGTGGCGGGCCTTTAGCTCGTCGAGCTCTTTTCGGAGCCGAAGAGCTCGAACTCCTGCGCATCGAGACGCGCTTTGAGGCGAGCGTTTGCCTCAAGGACAGGTCTTCCTCCTTGGATGCGGCCTGTGCACCAAGGCCCGTGCCAATCATGGACGCTCAGGCAACCTCCTTAAGGGCCTTCATGAAGGTTCCCTTGAGTTGCCGAGGTCTGGGCCACTCTCATGATGCACATGGAGTTTTGTGCAAGTCGGTCACTTAACTCTGCCATTGGCATAAACAGGGCGTCCACTTCGCCCGGTTTCCCTTGAAGGGCGGCTTCGCCAGCGACCCTCTGCTCCCTGATCTCACTCGTGCGTTGCGCAATCTCGGCCTCGGCTTCGAGGCGGAGTTCGCGCTCCCGCTCATCGTTGAGCGCCTTCTTTGCGTTCGCCAGACGACAAACTCTGCCCGTGGTCGCGGACGCCCTCTCCTTCTTTTTGATTTTGGGCGGGTCTCAACAGGACCCGCTCCCCAATCCCGGTCTCTTTCGTCGTCGGATTCCGGCTCCGACTGCCTCTTTCTCTTTGTCTTCGCACTGGCCTCCGAGACAAGGGACATAACGCTCTCGCGACCGTCCCACTCCGTATCATCAGAGTCCAGATCCAACACAACTGAGGAACCACAGCTGTTGTCGTCGTCCTCCTCCTCTACTACAGCTTGCGACCGTGTGCGCCGCTTCGCCGCTACTTCCCGACCGTCCGATGTGGACGCCGAAGGCTGACTTGTGCCCCCCCCGTATACAGTGGGGCAGACGCGCTCCTTTTGGGAGCGCGTGCGGATTCCCCAGCAGCGTTACGCGTACTGGGACCCCCGGGATTTTGCCAATCAGTCTTGAAATCCATGTTTTTACCACTTAAGGGCGTGGTCACCCAACTCCCTCCCCCTCTGCGTTAGCGACCGGGACTACCTCCCCGGCCATCCATCCCCTCGGCACGCATACACCTTGGGATTTAAGGGTTTTTTATTGAGGTTGGCTCCTCGCGACCGTGCGAAAGATGGAAAATCGCAACGGTCCCGGTCCCAGACTGGGGTAACGGTTTGCCCGCCACTCCCAACAGCCTCTGAAAGCAGAGGAGAGGGAGCGGCATACCCCACCCCGTGGTTTTTATAGTGGTTGTCTCCACGCGGCCCGCGTCTCAGACTGAGACACCGGCCACCGTTCCCGTGATTGGGGTTTACGGGCGGCCCGACTAGCCGACGAAAAGTGTCAAACTAGCCGCGCCTGTTGGTGAGATTTTAGCGTCCCAAACCGGACGTTACCAGAGTGCACCACGAGGAGGTATCTCACACGCACTCCACCAACCTAACCTAACCTTTTTTTTTTTTTTTTTGTATCCCAGGGGAAATGCCTCGCATACCGTGCCACTGGGGTGGCACCGGTTATGTGGGACTAGTCCGCCATCGTGGCGGAATTACCCACTAAACCCCTGGTGGCCTTCGCGCGCGTGCACGGGGGCAGGGTTTCGTGAACGAACGTCAGCGTCAAACCCCCCGCCCTGGCGTATGCGTGACTACGCCGACGGGACATCCAGGCCACTGGACGTCCCGACCTTCGCAGTGCCCGTGCAATGCGAGTAGAGACGTCCCAGTCTCTACTCGCGGGGATCACGCGGTGCCCACGGCTACGGCGGCTACTCCGCCCTTGGCCGGCTCGCGCGACTTCTTCGTCGGCCTGGCAACCCTGGCTGCCGACGGCATGGCTCGCCGAAAGCCCCTTACTGGCGCAGAGTGCGCAAGCAGGGGCGGCCACACACGCAGCTGCGATTGGCCCGGCTTTCCGCAGCGGTAGCAAACCGCTGCGGTCCTCTCGTTGGAGCAGCGAGCCATAACATGGCCCGGCTCCAAACACTTGTGGCACCTCAGCACGCGCGTTCGAGCAACCGAATCCGCGCCGTGCTCCAGCCAATGGCGAGGTGCCCTAACTGCGCAAGTTTTTTGGCGATCTCCACGGGGGCCCGGAGCCATACGCTCCCGAGGCCTCGCCCGTGGCGCCTAATTTCTCCAATCTTGAAGGGGCCCATCCCACAGCCAGCGGCCTGTGAGGCTTCCCACACCACCTCTTCTTTGCGAATCGAGTCGTCCAGACCGGTGATGCGCAGCTCGCAACACTTCTCCGGTCTGGACACCCGAACCCCCTCGCCAAAAATATTGCGCAGCTTTTTGGCCAGCGCATCTGCCTTCTTCGCATCGGAGCCGGGCAGCTCTATGATGCGCCCGCCGGTGATGGCGGTGCGCATTTGAGGCCCGGAGATCCCCAGCTCCGCGAGATTAATGTTCTCGCGGGCCTTCTTTAGAAGCTCGCTGTACTCGAGCTTGTCAGCGGCTTCTTCGGCGATCGTGAAAACGACCGCCGGACCCTTCGGGGCTTTTGGCTGCCTCCTCTTCTTTTTCCTCCTCTTGCGCTTCTTCTTCTTCGGCACCGCCTTTCGCTGTGCCGGTTGAACAACCGGCGCAGGAGCTGCCGGTGCCGTGGACCCCTTCTTCTTCCCTTTCGCCTTTCGGCCGACCACCTCAGACCATGCCTCCTGTAAAGGAGGAGGCGTGGGAGCCGCCGATACCGCAGACCTCACAGAGGACCTGCGGGCCGCACCTACACGTCCCGGCTGGAGAACCGGCGATGCGCAGGGCGGCGGAGATGCCGTCACTTCCATCGGCGTCGCTGGACGACGCCGTTCGGGGGTTTTGGAGACCCTCTTGTCTGCTCCGATCTTTTTCGCGAGGGCTTCTTCGACCCTCGCTGCGATAATTTTGGCCACCTCTTCCTGGGGAACAGCTGGCCGTGCCCGAAGCTCGGACAGATCCTTTTTCAGCTGTTCCACCAGTCGCCGCTGGGCTTCCAACTCCGCCTTGAGGTTGCCGTTGGCCTCACGCAACCTTTCCTCTTCTTCTGAGGCCTCCCGGTGCATCAACACTCGGGCGACCCCGTGCACGTCCCGGGCTACCTCCTTAAGGGCCTTTACGAAGGTACCCTTAAGGTTCCCGGACGTTTGCGCTACTTTTACTATACATTTTGAGCTCTGCGACAAGCGGCCGCAGAGCTCAAGGAGAGATAGGAACTCGGGGTCGGATCTCTTCGGGTCGGCGAGGGAACTAACCTAACCTAACCTAACCTAACCTAACCTAACCTAACCTAACCTAACCTAACCTAACCTAACCTAACCTAACCTAACCTTTTTTTTTTTTTTTTTTTTTTTTTTTTTTTTTTTTCGTCAGGAAAGGCCTCGCCTACCGCGCCCCTTGGGGAGGGGCGCCGGTTATGTGGGACTAGTGCGGCAAAGATGGAAGGTGCCGCAATTACCCACTAAAACCTGACGGTGGCCTTCTCGCGCATTTCAGGGACGGACAATGGGAATATATGACCAACCATTTCAGTCCGCCCTGGCGCTATACGGACATCTCCGTCGACGGGAGCCTCAGGCCACTGAGGACTACCCGACCTTCGCGGGGACCTGTGCAATGCAGGTAGTGGTTCCCCAACCAACTACCTGCTGGTCTCACCCGCGGCGCGTGCCTTTTTGGCGGCTGGTGGCCCGCCCTTGGAGGCGGCTGGCCCGCCCTTAGAGGCGGCTGGCCCGCCCTTGGCAACGCTGCTGCTTCCCTTCTTGCTCGGGGGTTTTGTGCACCCCGAGCCTCCGACGACGTGAGTCGCTGGCCGTCCCTTGGCCGCGCATAAGACGCAGGAGGGGGCGGCCGTGCAAGTGGCCGCCAGATGACCCGATTTACCGCAGCGGTAGCAGAGACCGCTGCGGTCCTCCTCCGACGAGCAATTCAGCTTGGTGTGGCCGAGCTCGTGACATCTGAAGCACCTGACTGGGCGGGCATCCAGCAGAGTGATCTGCGCGGAGCTCCACCCCACCGTCAGTCTTCTCGAGGCTGCAAGGACTTTAGCAGCCTCTGCGGGGACCTGTGCCCATGCCGAGCCCATGCCACGCCCGCCGCGTCTTATTTCGCCGACTCTCACGTCGCCTTCTGCGCATTGCCCCTTCTGCGAGATGGCCCTTCTCAATTCCTCTCTTGAAATTGAGTCATCCAAGCCGGTGATCCGCAGCTCCCTGCTCTTCACCGGCCTGGTGACCCGTACCTCCTCCCCCAAGACCTCCTTGAGTTTGGCCGCAAAACGTTCGGCCAGTGCACCGTCAGAGCCAGGCATCTCAAGAATGCGGCCGCCAGTGATAGCGGTCCGCATCTTTAGGCCGCCACTAACCCCAAGTTCACCGGGGTCGACATTTTGGCGGGCCTTCAGCAATACGGCCTCGTATGTAAGGCCCCTCTTCGCCGCGTCCATATCCAGCGTGAGCACCACTGCTGGTGCTTTTGGAACGCGGACCTGGGGTTTCTTCCTCTTTTTCCGCCGCTTGGCGGGCTTCTTCTTGGCGCCGACAGGGGCGGACAGAACCGCAGAAAAGGTCGGCGCCGGAGCGGCAGGAGTCGCTGGAGTCTCCTTGACGGCAGATGGAGTTGCCGTCTTCAACTTCTTCTTCTTTTTCTTAGTCACAGTGGCCCAGGTCTCCTCCACTTGAGGCGACGGATCAGTGGCGACTGTGACTGACTTCTTTGGGGCCTGCTTGGCCACCCGCCCGCTCGACCGCGGGGCGGGGGCTGGGTCGGATGGATCAGCCAGGTCCATTGGGCTTGATGGGCGAGAAGGAGGCCCAGGCGATGGAACAGCCAGAGCAAACGTCTTCTGCGACAAAGCCCTCTCAACTTGTGCGGCGATAGTTGCCGCCAACTTCTCTGCCGATTCGGCATCAGCAGTGCCAGGGGGTCCCGATGACTTGGACGCGAGGTACATCCTATCGTTCTCCTCGCGGAGAGTTTCGATCACCCTGGCCTGCTCGTCAATCTCCTTGCGGAGTCGATTGGTGACCTCCTCCAGTACTCCAACCTCTTTGGCTGGTGTCCGCTTGACCAAAACGTCACCCACTGCGGACATGTCCTCTGCAGCCTCCTTCAGGGCACGGACAAAAGTGCCCTTCAAGTTGCCGGACCTTTCGGCAACCCGCAACACGACCTTCGCGCACGTCGCGAGGCGCTTGTTCAGCTCCTCGGTCGTGAGGTATTCGGGGTCCGCCTCGCCTCTCAGTGCCGCCTCGCCGGACTTCCGACGGACTTTGATGGCGCACACCATCCCCGCAATCTCCTCCTCGGCCCGGAGCTGCAACTCCCGCTCTTTGGCCTTGTTCAGCGCCTCCTGCGCCTTGGCCAAACCAACATATTGACCTGTGGTCGGTGGGCGACCACGTCCTCTTTTAGGAGCATTCCCCGATGGTCTGGGGGTGCTCGCACTCGATTTCGCCTCGCCTGAGGCGGCGGTGTCTTCTTCAGGGGCTGGCCGTTTGCGCCTAGCCCCTGAGTCGGAGAACAGCGATTGGGTACTGCCGTAAAAGCCAGCCCCCATCGAATCCTCGGACAAATACTCCTCCGAATCACTGTACTCAAGGTCAAAGTCCTGCAGTTTACTAAATGGCACAGGTGTTCGTGCCATAGTAACTGTACAGGGACGAATCAACTTCCCTAACTCCTCCTTACTCCCCGACGCGGCCGAAGCCACGGCACAGTTGGCGCCCCCCCCAGATACGTGGGGCTGCCCGCCTCGAGAGGCGGGGAGGGATTCTCCAGCAGCGCTAAGCTTGCTGGTACCCTCCTGGGGTATTTGTTTTTTGCTACAACTGTCCATGTTTCTACACTGCTTCCGGGCGCAGTTGCCCCCCCTTCTTGCGCTAGTGACCGAGACTACCCCCCCGGCCATCCATCCCATCGGCACGCCTCTAAACCTTGGGATTTGGGGGTTTTTTATTGAGGTTGGCTCCTCGCGACTGTGCGAAAGATGGAAAAGATCGCAACCAGTCCCCGGCTCCCAGACTGGGAGTAACGGTATGCCCCCCCCTGACCGCCCCCATACGCCTCTGCTAAAGCAGAGGGGCAGAGGACAGCCAGCCCCGCCGAGTATTTAGCCGACGAAGAATGATACTCAAAGTAAAACTTTAAGATCATTTCCGTCGCCCAGGGTGCACCGGCCCAAACTGTCGTTCCCTGCCGAATTAAATTCAACAAGGACAAGCAACAGTCCAAGCACACGAGGAGGTAACCCGGCATGCACCCCAACCTAACCTAACCTTTTTTTTTTTTTTTTTTTTTTTTTTTTTTTCGTCAGGAAAGGCCTCGCCTACCGCGCCCTTGGGGAGGGCGCCGGTTATGTGGGACTAGTGCGGCGAAGATGGAAAAGCCGCAATTACCCACTAAAACCTGACGGTGACCTTCTCGCGCTTCAGGGGCGGGCAATGGGAAAGTAGACCGACCATGTCAGCCCGCCCTGCGCTCTACGGACATCTCCGTGACGGAGCCTCAGGCCACTGAGGACTGCCCGACCTTCGCGGGGTACCTGTGCAATGCAGGTAGTGGCTCCCCAACCAACTACCTGCTGGTACCACCCGCGGCATGCGCAGACTTCCCGGCTGAACCAGGCTGTGCGCGTTTGCCACCTTTCCTCTTTGTTTGGGGCTGTATGCACCCCAAACTCCCTAGGACGTGCGATGACGGCCTGTCCTTTGCGCAACAGAGTGCGCAGGAGGGCGGCGCCGTGCATGACGCCGAAAGGTGACCCTGTTTACCGCAGCGGTAGCAGAGACCGCTGCGGTCGACCTCACTCTGACACAAAGATTTGGGATGGCCCAACTCTAAACACCTATGACATCGTAGTGGGCGAGCGGCAAGCAGGGTAACCTGTGCCGAGCTCCAGCCCACTAGTAATCGACCTCCTGCGACGAGGATCTTCGCAATCTCTGCGGGGGCCTGCACCCAACATGTGCCCATGCCCCTCTCCGACCGCCTCACTTCTCCCATCTTAAAAGCTGCCTCACTGCAGCTGGCCGTCTGCGCGATGACGCGCGACAGCTCCCCCATCGTGACGGAGTCGTCCAGACCGGTGATCCGCAGCTCCCTGCACTTCACCGGCCTGGTCACCCGGGCAGTATCTCCTACAGCCTCGTGGAGCTTGGTGGCCAAGAGGTCCGCCTTCGCCTCGTCCGCACCGGGCATCTCAAAAATTCGCGCCCCTGTGACGGCGCGCCGAATCCTAACCATCCCTTGAAGCCCCAGTTCTGCAGGCTTAACTATCTCTCGCTTTGGTGAGTACAGTCTCGTAGGTGAGACCGCCCTTTTGCGCTTCGGCATCTAGCGTTACAACGACGCTGGAGCCTTCGGAAGCCGGATGCTCGGTTCTTCTTGCCACGCTTCTTTTCTTGCAGGAGCCTTCTTTTTCGCAGGTTGTGCGGCTGCGGTGGGCTCCTCACGGGGCAGAACCCGAGGAGTCTGGTCTACTTTTTTGGCCGCCTTAGCGGTCTTGGTCTTCTTGGACTTGCGGCCTAACTGTACTCCACGTCTCTTCCTGGGAAAGACGGGGTAAGTGCCGCTGGTGGCTCGTCCGTTGTTGACCTCCGAACCATGAAAGTATCGGTGAGGCCGGCGTACAGTCCATGGGCGTGGCAGGCCGTCGCACGCTCGACAGCTGTTCTGCCAACACCCTCTCAACTCGTGAGGCAACTGCGTTGACCAGTGCCTCAGGAGGAGTGCTACTCTCGGCCGCAGATGTCGCGGCCTTGAGCTTTTCGATTTCCGAGCGGAGACTAATAAGCTCTTTTCCTGCTCCTTCACCTTATCTTGAAGGCGGTCATACGCGTCCTTCAGACTCTTTCCTCTTCGCCAACTGGACGACTCAAGAGTACTCGCCACCGCGCTTATGTCCATCGCAACCTCTTTCAGGGCCTTTATAAAAGTGCCCTTGAGGTTGCGAGACGTCTGTGCAACCCGCATTACACAGGAGCCACTCTGCACCAGACGCTCGCAGAGCTCCGTCGTGGACAGCAATGACGGGTCTGCCTTCTCAGGGGGCATATTGAATGCCCGTTCGCCAGATGTTCGGCGAACGGCAATACGCTCCGACAACTGTAAAATCTCCTCCTCCGCTTGGAGTCGGAGTTCGCGCTCCTTCTCGTCGTTGAGCGACTTTTTGGCCTTGGCCAGACCAACGAACTTTCCGTCGTAGGAGGTCGTCCTCTACCTCGTTTTGGGGTAACGCCTCGCGGCGGTCCACCCCACTCGTCACCACTCCCAGCGGAATCGCTGTCATCTCGTTTCCGCTTCGAACCACGTCCGAGCGGAGAGATCCCATGCTCCCATATAGTATGTCCCTAATGGACCCTTCATCGTCCGAGTCAAAGTACTCGTCGAATTCTTCATCACGCCCGGTGGTCGGCGTAGGATGGCGTTCGACCATGACAGAACATGGCCGAAGAAGTTTTTCCACCAACTCGGTGGGTGTGCCAGAAGGCACAACGCGGTTGGGGCCCCCCCCGTATAACGTGGGGCCACCGCCCTCCGCAGAGGACGTACGGGATTCCCCAGCACCGGAAGTGCTGGGACCCGCCCGGGGACTAGTTTCCAATTCGCGTTTTTCCATAATATTATCGCTGCTTGCGGGCACAGCAGCCCCTCCAACTCGACGGTGTAGCGACCGGACTCCCTCCGGCCATTCATCCTCTCGTCCACCGCCAAAACTTAGGATTGGGTGACAGTTTAAAGACATATCCAGGTCGCGGCCCGTGCCCCGACAGACACCGGCCACCGTTCCCCGAGACTGGGGTTTACGGGCGGCCCGACTAGCCGACGTAAAGTGTCAAACTAGCCGCGCCTATTGGTGAGATTTTAGCCGTCCCAAACCGGGACGTTACCAGGGTGCACCACGGAGGTATCTCACCACGCACCCCAACCTAACCTAACCTTTTTTTTTTTTTTTTTTTTTTTTTTTTACGTTGGAAAGGCCTCGCCTCCCACGCCGAGGGGTATCACCGGCGTGGTATGTGGACTAGTGCGGCAGAAGATCGAAAAGTGCCGCAATTACCCACTAAAACCCAACGTGGCCATCTCGCGCTTCAGGGCGGGCAAAGGCGTCAGTCAGACCTTTGCACATTACCCGCCCTGCGCCAACAGAAAACTCCCCCCCGACGGGTACCTCGACCACAAGGTAACCCGACCTTCGCGGTGGACCTGTGCAATGCAGGTAGTGATGCCCCAACCACTACCTGCTGGCCTCAACCGCGGTGCGCGCTGTCTTGCCGGCTTGTCCGGCCCCGACGCGCCCCCCGCCTGACTTCTTTGTTTGGGGTGGGATACACCCCAAACTCCCAACGACGTGGGTTGACGTCCTGCCCTTTGCGACACACAGTGCGCAACAGGGAGGCGCCGAGCACGACGCCGAAAGGTGACCCGACTTACCGCAGCGGTAACAAAGACCGCTGCGGTCGACCTCACTCGTACACTTCGACTTGGATGTCCCAACTCCAGACACCGATAACATCTTAGGGGGCGAGCGGCAAGCAGTGTGATCTGCGCCGAACTCCACCCCACTAAGAGACGACGTGCTGCGACCAAAACTTTCGCAGTCTCGGCGGGGGCCTGTACCCATACGGTACCCAAGCCTCTCCCAGAACGCCTAATTTCTCCAACCCGAAAAGCCGACTCACTGCAACTTGCAGCCTTAGCGATCGCCAACGAAACATCTCCTCTGGTGATGGAATCATCCAAGCCGGGTGACCCGCAGCTCCCTGCACTTCACCGGCCTGGTCACTCGAACGTCATCCCCAAGAACCTCTCTGAGTTTCATAGCAAAGAGGTTCGCCTTCCTCGCATCAACACCCGGTATTTCTAAGATGCGCGCGCCAGTAACCGCAGTGCGCATCCGCATACTCTCCGTTATCCCCAGATCAGCGGGATTGATCTTCTCTCTTGCCTTTAGTATTACCTCAGCATAGGTAAGGCCGTCCTTTTGGGCATTCGAGTCTATACTCAACACTACCGCTGGTGTTTTTGGGACCCGAATCTGACGTCTTTTTTGTTTCTTCCTCCGCTTGGCGGGCTTCTTCTTCCCCGCCGGCTTAGATGGAGTGGGCTGAGCCACTTCAGCGGGCTGTGATGCCGAGGTTGGCGCCACTTTCCCCTTCTTCCCTTTCTTTTTCCGGACTACTGTAGCCCAGGTTCCCTCAGACTGAGGGAGTGAGTCAATCCTACTAGGGCCTTCAACTTCATGTTGGCGGGTACGCCCGCTCAACCGCGGGGCGAGCTCACCAGAAGCCGTGTCCATTGCACTCGCCGGACGGGAAACCAACTCCGGGACATTGGAAGTCGCCCGGGAGGACAACCGGATAGAGAGCGCTCTGTCTACTGCCGTGGAAACCATCGCCGCAAGAGCCTCAGGAGATGTGCTCGCGGCCGTCGTCTCAGTCCCAGATGGTCGGGACTTTTTCAGTTTGCTGATCTCCTCGCGGAGACTCGCTATCTGTTTCGTCTGCTCTTCATTTTGTGTTTTTAGACGACCGACCGCATCCCTTAACACCCGCACCTCTTCACTGTCTGAGCGCCGCGACAAAGTCTGTACAACTTGCGACAACATCCTTCGCAGACTCCTTGAGGGCCTTCACAAAGGTACCCTTGAGGTTCCCTGAACTCTGCGCAACGCGCATGACACACATAGCTGTTTGTGTGAGACGGTCCATCAGTTCGTCAGATGACAATTCCGAATGACTTGCCGATTTCTGCAGCGCCAAACTTGCCGATTCTCGACGCGCGCGAATGCGCTCCGCAATTCCTGCGATTTGCTCTTCGGCCTGAAGTCGCAACTCCCTCTCTTTCTCGTCGTTGAGTGCCTGTTTCGCCTTGGCATAGCCAACATACTGGCCGGTTGTTGGGAGGCCGGCCGCGACCACGTTTACAGGCACTCCCAGGCCTTTCTTCTTGCATTATCTCGCCAGTGTTGGCGGTGTCATCACTTGGGGCACGTCGTTTGCGACTGGACCCCGTATCCGATGCTAATGACAGTGAGCTGTCGTACCTGACATCCATTTCGGAGTCATAGTCATCGTCCGAATCATCGTAATTGTCGTCGAAGTCCTGTAATCGACTGAACGATACAGGCGTCCTAGTTAGAGCGACCGAACATGGTCGCGTAACACGAGACAACTCCTTCTCCACCGAACCTGACGCGGCCGAAGCCACGGAATAGTGGGCGCCCCCCCCAGATACGTGGGGCTGCCCGTCCCGGAGGACGGGGAGGGATTCTCCAGCAGCGCGAGGCGTACTGGTACCCTCCTGAGGTATTTGTTTTTTGTCCGCACTATCCATGATTTACTACGCTGCTTCCGGGCACAGCTGCCCCCCCAACTTGCGCTAGGGACCGAGACTACCCCCCCGGCCATCCATCCCATCGGCACGCCTCTAAACCTTGGGATTTGGGGGTTTTTTATTGAGGTTGGCTCCTCGCGACTGTGCGAAAAGATCGAAAAGATCGCAACCAGTCCCCGGCTCCCAGACTGGGAGTAACGGTTTGCCCCCCCCTGACCGCCCACATACGCCTCTGCTAAAGCAGAGGGGCAGAGGACAGCCAGCCCCGCCGAGTATTTAGCCGACGAAGAATAATGCTCAAAGTAAAACTTTAAGATTATTCCCCGTCGCCCAGGGTGCACCGGCCCAAACTGTTGTCGTTCCCTGCAGAATAAAATTCGACAAGGACAAACAACAGTCCAAGCACACGAGGAGGTAACCCGGCACGCACAACCCAACCTACCTAACCTTTTTTTTTTTTTTTTTTTTTTTTTTTTTTAATATGAGAAAAAATGCATGAAATTGGCATACCTGCCGCTGGGTCACTACGGCAGGTTATGTGGGGCTCTCCGCTCCAGAAGGGAGGGCCTACCCACTAAAACGACCTCGTTGCCACCATATAACGTTGCGAGACCACGGTGTAGCAGGGCCTCCGACGATGTCCCGTAACGAAAATTTGCCTGCTTAGATTTAAGCAGACCCACCTCTGACCTCTTCCTCTTCAAAGAACTGTACAACTATTTTACAAGTATTACTAGCCTAATCTCTATTTATACATATTTAATCTATATACAACATAATGACGCCAAGGAGGGTGTATAGCCCCACCTGGCGCCCGATCCTACATAAGACTAGATTAAATGACTAGTACTGGATTTGACGGGCAAAAGCCCGTCGCCTCCGACCGACTCTTCTACGACGCAGAGGGGGAGCGTGAGGATCATTCTCCCTTTCCCTCTCCGCTTCCTCTTTGGCGAGCAGTACCTCCTCACAGAAGACTGCAAATGCCTCCCACCTCGTTTGGCTGTCGCATATGGCCTTGTAACGGCCGGCAACGATAGGTCTAATCCTATTTTGGCAGTCAGAGCTGCCCTTGGCCCGCCCAGGCCGGACAGTCCACCAAGGTGTGCTGAGAGNCTCGCTTATCCAAACTATATACATTTTGTTTTTTATTTACATTGGTCTCAGGATTTTGACAAGACCCTAAACAACCAACCTCCTTATTTACACAATCACCTTCACAACTATTTACAAACATATTTACACTTTCGTCTATCAACACGGCCGGAGCCGCAGAGCAGTGGGCGCCCCCCCCAGATACATGGGGCAGCCCGTCAATGACGGGGAGGGATTCTCCTGCCGCAGGGCGACAGGTACCCTCCTGGGGTAGTGTATTTTTACCGGCACTGTTCATATTTACGACACTGCTTGCGGGCGCAGTTGCCCCTCCCACCTTGCGCTCGGGACCGAGACTACCCCCCCGGCCATCCATCCCATCGGCACGCCTTCAAACCTTGGGATTTGGGGGTTTTTTATTGAGGTTGGCTCCTCGCGACCGTGCGAAAAGATGGAAAATCGCAACAGTCCCCGGCTCCCAGACTGGGAGTAACGGTTTGCCCCCCCCTGACCGCCCACATACGCCTCTGCTAAAGCAGAGGGGCAGAGGACAGCCAGCCCCGCCGAGTATTTAGCCGACGAGGAACAATGCTCAAAGTAAAACTTTAAGATTATTCCCCGTCGCCCAGGGTGCACCGGCCCAAACTGTTACCGTTCCCTGCCGAATAAATTCAACAAGGACAAGCAACAGTCCAAGCACACGAGGAGGTAACCCGGCACGCACCCCAACCTAACTAACCTAACTTTTTTTTTTTTTTTTTTTTTTTGATGCGGAGTGGGGAAGTCCTCGACTTCGACGCGCCAGACGATCGAGGCATCGGCGCGGATATGTGGGACTAGTCCGTCGCCGTGGCGGACCCTCTCGTAATTGAGAGGGTGCGCCACGACGACGGAATTACCCACCAAACCCCACTCCGGCGTATCCTCACCGCCCATGGGTCGGACACTCCGAGTTCGCTTTTGGCAATCATCGGAGTGTCCGGGCGGTCGGCCCAGCCTTTGCCGGGCCTCCTCACGCTAAAGGGAGACGTCCGGATACGCCCCGACGTCTCCCAGGCAGGAAGGTTGCCGCACGAGCAGTGGTTGGCCTCGCCACTGCCCCCGGCCCTTCTTAGGGAGGAGGAAGGAGGCGGGCAAAACGCCTCCTTCGTCCTCCCAACCGCCTGCGGCGGAGCGGGTCAGCATGAGGGTCTTCCTCCTGACGCGCTCCGCGGCCTCCTTGAGCGAAAGTACCTCTTCGCAAAAGGAGGCCATGGCCTCCCACGACCTCTCACTGGCAAGCATCGCCGCGACGATGGTCGGCAGTGAGAGGTCCCCTCCGACGGCCCGCACCAGAGTGCGGCGCAGCACAGACCAAGCGCTGCACTCAGCAAGAGTGTGTTGCGCTGTGTCCTGCGCTGCGCCGCACTCATGGCACTCAGGGGTCGCCTCCCTGCCGATCCTGTGAAGATACACACCGAAGCAACCATGCCCGGTGAGCATCTGCACAAGTCGGAAGGTGAGGACCCCGTGCCGCCTGCGCACCCATTCGCGCAGGAGGGGGCGCACGGCTTCGATGGTCCTGAGACCGAAAGCCGGCACCGCGAGCTGCGCGGCCCACAGGCGCAGGACCTCTTCCTGCGCCTGTCGCCTGGTGTGGCGCACCTCTTCGGGCGCTGGGCGCCCCTCGCCGGAGGCTTTCCTCGCCGCTACGAAGTCGTAGACTTTGGCGAGGACTCCGGCTTCCAACTCCCACGGAGGGGAGCCCGCCAACACACAGGCCGCCCCATGGGACACCGTGCGATACCCTCGTATGGCCCTCACCGCAATTGACCTCTGCGGTTGCCGCAGCAGGGCTTTGCTGCGGCCATTGAGGGCCGGGTACCAAATCGGTGCCCCATACAACGCCATGCTCCTGACGACTCCAGTGTACAGCTTCCTGCATGAGTCGTCAGGGCCCCCTAATTGGGCAGCAGGCGTCCAAGGGCTGCGGCCGCGCCGGCCAGCTTCGGGGCCAGTTGTCTAAAGTGGCCCTCGAAGCTCATTCGGCCATCGAGCAGGAGACCCAAGTACCTCATTTGGGTCCCCACTCGAATCTCAACGCCCTGGAGCTCAATGTGGGCTCCAGGCGGAGGACCCTGCCTTGGGCCGTGAAACAGGAGCGCCTCGGACTTTTGAGGCGCCACCTTTAGGCCGAGTTCCTCAATGCGGCTTGCCACCAGGGAGGAAGAGCGGGTGGCAAGCCGCTGCACCTCCGGATATGATCCACCCTGCGCCACAACAAGGGTGTCGTCTGCGTAACATATGACACGCATTCCTTGAAGTGGCGCGCCCCGCAGCACCCTGTCGTACCCCATGTTCCAAAGAAGGGGCCCGAGAACGGACCCCTGGGGTACGCCGCAGGACACGGGGCGACGAACCATGTCGCCCCGCGAATCCTCATAAATTATTTTTCTGTCCAGCATATAGCTGGACAGAAGACTCTGCAAATATGGAGGCACCCCGAAATACTGGAGTGCCTCCATTACGACCTTGTAGGGGAGAGAGTTGAAGGCGTTGTGAATGTCGATCGACACCGCCAACAACCTCTCTCCCTTGCCCACAACCTCCTCCTGCACCATGTTTTGGAGGGCTTTCAGGGCGTCCACAGTAGAGCGCCCTGCTCGGAATCCAAACTGTGACTCCGAGAGCCCTCCCTCCCCCAGGTGCTGGACGAGACGGAATGCGACGATGCGCTCCAGGAGCTTACCGTCCTCGTCCAGCAAAATGACCGGCCGATATCCGGACGCTGAGTCAGCTGGGCGACCTTCTTTTCGAAGGAGGCATAGGCGTCCCTCCTTCCACACTGCGGGGAACTGACCCGATGTGAGAGCTCTGTCAAAGATTCCCCGCACCTCCCGCTCCATCGGCTCGACGGCAATGCCCAGGACCCTTCCAGGCACCCCATTCGGTCCTGGTGCCGTCTTTTTCGCCTTCAGTCGCCCAATCGCTGACTCCCACTCTGCGTCCGTTATTGCGGGGACCTCCTCCACTAATATGGCCGGCGTTGCGGCCACCTCCACCACCCTCTCGACAGGGAACAGCTCCTCTACCACCGTCCTGACAAAGTCAGGAGGCAGCGTCTGCAATGGGGACGCCTGCACGCGGAGCTTTTTACGTGCAATTTTGTAAGGGCGTCCCCATGGGTCCCTGTCGAGATCCTGCAGTAACTCCTGACGGGCCTCCTCCTTCGCCTTTGCTATGGCCGCCTGGAGGGTCTTCTTTGCGGCTCTATACTCTCCATAGAGCCGACCCTCCAATTCCTCGTCACGCGCCCGTCGCCTCCGGCAGCGGCCGTAGGCTCTTCTACAACGGTTACTGGTGGTACGCAAGTCCGCTATTTCTTGCGTCCACCAGTAAACCTGCCTACGTGGGGGGCGTGGGCCTACGCGGGGCATCGCTGCATCGCAGATGCCCCTTAGCCCCTTCCTCAGGCTCCTCGCCGCTTCTTCTACCCCTTGTGGTGGGGCGGAGTCAGTCACCCACGCCCGGAAGATGGCCGCCTCCAAGGCCTTATCTTTTTGGAGGCGGCTCGTCGCCCATCTCCTGAACGCTGAACGTCCAGGAGGCATCTGCTGACCTTGAGTGGAGACCTCAAACCTTATGTATAGGTGGTCCGATAAGGTCTCCACTTCCCCCTCCACCCTCCAGTTGGCGACGAGCTGAGCCACGGCCGGGGTGGCGAAGGTCACGTCCACCACTGACCCCCCATTGTTACGGACACACGTATGTGCCGTGCCCCGGTTGAGGACGATCAGGCCCATGTGATCGATAAAGTCCTCAACCGCCCTCCCTCTCGGTTCCGTGACCGGGTTCCCCCAGATCCTGGACTTGGCGTTGAGGTCGCCAAGTACCAGGATCTTCCTCGAAGCCTGCCTTCTCAAGGCAGGCGTGAGTCTGTCGAGGAACCGCTCCAGCTCCGCCAAGGGTTTGTTTGGGGAGAAATACACTGCTGCTATTGTGTATTCTCCCCATATGGCTATAACAAACCCTGAACCTCTCTCCTTGATTGTGAGAGAGGTTGGGACCGCCGAGTTCACCACGATTGCCACCGAGCCATCCCTATCGCTCGCCCAATTTGGATTGGACGAGACAAAATATGGCTCGGCGGCCACGCCAACCGCTATGTCCCACTCCGCCAGAGATTGCAGGAAAAGATCTTGCGCTCTGGCGGAGTGGTTTAAGTTCGTCTGGAGGAAGCTGTTCGGTTGTGCTGGCATTAAACAACCATGGCTTCCTCCTGCGCTGGCTGGCGCACCCCTCTCCTTGGCGGTCCCGAGGCGGGACTTTCCTTGGGTCTCACGTTGGGGGGCGAGCAGCTTTTGCCCCCCATGATGTGCTCCGCTGGCCTCTTATTGTCGGCGCACACACTGCACCTCGGCGCCGCTGTGCAGCCCGTCGCTTTGTGGCCTTGTCGCCCGCAGCGGAAGCAGAGTCCGCTGCGGTCCTTTGGAGAGGGACACCTGTCCCGCGTATGTCCGATCCCCATGCACCTGAAACAGCGCATGGGGCGGGCCTCCAATGCCCTTATCTGGGCCGCGCTCCACCCAATCAGAAGGCGACCGGCCTCTACCAGTTTTTTGGCCGGGGCAATGGGGACTTTAACAATTAGGGATTGTGTTCCCCTCGGGCCTTGACGAATTTCCCCGGCCTTCAATTCCTCCACCGAGCATCCCCCTTTTGCGGCCAGCGCCGCGACGACCTCGCTTGCGGACACCGAGTCATCAAGCTCGGAGACTCGAATGTCCGCACACTTTGTGGGCCGCGTAATCTGCGCCACCTCGCCCACTGTCGCTCTCAGGCCCTCCGCCAGTCGGTCTGCGGCCTCAGCCCTGCCCTCTCCTCCAACTTCAAAGAGTCGGGCACCCGTCGCCGACTCTCGCATCTTAATGTTGCTGATGCCCATTGACGACAGCTTCAGCGCCTCTCTTGCCTTCGCCAAGACCACCGGGTATGTAAGGCCCTTCTCCACCGCTTCCGGCTGCAGAGTAAGAATAACTGCTGCGGAGCGGGGAGGCACCAGCTTGACCTTCTTGGTCTTGGGGGGGGCCAGCTGTTGGGTGACTTTGTTCGTCACCTGACTCTTAGATGCCCCTGTGGCATCCTGTTTTTGGCCCTTCCGACCCCTACGGACCACGGTGGCCCAATCGTCCTTCCGCTGAGAGGCGGATTTCTCAGGCTGTGCCTGTGTACCCTCTTGGGTTGATGGGCCAGTCTTGCCCACATTCGCCTCTGTGCCCCGTGTTTTGGGTGGGGATGGGCCTGTCTTTGGGGCCGTTTTCGAAGAGGAGGCCTCCTGTGTCTTCTTCTTATCGGCCGCCAGAGGAGGCCTCACCACTTTGGCAGGGAGGAGGCGGTCCTCCAGCCCCGCCAAACGAGCGTTGACCATGTCGCCTAGTGACATGGTCAGGGAGCGCTGCAGCTCCGCCATGGCCTCCGCCAAGGAAGGCTCTTGCCCCTCCGTAATGGGGGCCCTCCTCTCTTGTCGAAGAGTTGCCCTTGCCTCTTCGAAATCCCGTTTTAGGGCCTTGTTCTCCGCCTCCAGGCCGTCCATGCGTCTCATTGCGGCGCCCAATTGGGCCTGGAGCCGGCGAGTTTCTTCCGCCAATGTCCTATTGGCAAGGACCTCAACGACGTCTTGGAGACAGATGGCAGCATCGTTGAGCTCCTTGACAAACGTCCCTTTCAGGTTGCCCGAGTGTCTGGCAACCTGAAAAATGCGGCTTATAGCACCGCCCGCCGCAGCCCTCAAGGTTTCTGTATTTTGGCTTTGAGGAGCCGGCGTCGGTGTGGGAGTATCCCTGGGCTCCAAATCTGGGAGCGACGAGGATGACGCCTTCATAAAGGCCCTCCTCCGAAGAGCCTTTTCCCCCTCTATCTCCTTCGTAGACAGAGCCTCCTCGAAAAGCAGCGGCTGCATTCGTATGCTGCCCTGCAGATGCCCCGTCTTTACAGACTTGCCACGCCTGGCTGACAAGCCGCCCTGCTTTTTACCGTCCCTACAGGGACCCTCAACGGCTCCTTCAGAGCCGGAATCCGAGGACACTGGTCCCGAAGGGGAGCGTTTTCGTCCTCGACTTGCCCTCTGCTCACTCAGAGCCGAACCTACGCGAGAGCCCTCCGTGTTTAACGAGCCCACCGATGCGAACAAGCACGGAGGCAGTGACCCATCCGATTCAATATCAGACATATTGATTTTATGCCCAATATAACTAATCCAATAAACGCAAAAAGAAATTCAAAGTCCAAGAGCTTGCCAATTAATCATTTTTGCGTGTCCAATCCTTATATGAATAGCCTAGTCTCCGTTCCAGAAATCTTCGGTACCGTATCAAAAGCCAAGTTGTTGTTATATTTTCCAAATCACCTCACCAATAAAGTAGATAAACAAATACGAATAAAAATAGATATAAGTAGAAAAATGAGAAAATATATAAATAAATATACGTAAGAGCCCACCCCTAACAACACCAATAAGGTTGGCGATGAAGGGAGGGAAGAAAAAAGTTGAAAGAAAATAAGATGTATAGAAATGGGAATTTGGAAGAACGCCGAAAAGTTTTTCCCCATACAAAATGTATGGGAAGATGAAGTCGTCTAGGTATACCAAACGACTTTTTTGAAAAAATTTAATAAAAAAAGAATGGAGTAAGATAGAAGAAAAATGAAAACGTCAAAAGAAAGAGAAAAATTTTCCGCACCGAAAACGCCTCAAACACCAAAGTACCCTCACTTGTAACTAAGGAAAAATGAGTAACCTAACCTAACCTAACCTAACCTAACCTAACCTAACCTAACCTAACCTAACCTAACCTAACTAACCTTTTTTTTTTTTTTTTTTTTTTTTTTTTTTTTTTTTTTTTTTTTTTTTTTTACCTTGGGGAAAGACGCTCGTCTACCCGCCATTGGGTATGGCGGGGTTTGTGGACTAGTCCGTCGCGTCGCGGGTCCACTCCAAAGGGGAGTGGGCCCGCCACGGCGACGGAATCACCCACTAAAACCACCAAGGGTAGCCATCGCACGCGTCTGTGGGCGGGGGCTGGGCTCTCTTAAGAAGTCTCGCAGCTGACCGCCCTGGCGCAAGAATTCCCTCGCCGACGAGGCGTCCAGGCTACATGGACGCCTCGACCATGCAGGGGCCCTGTGCAATGCGGCGGTGACTACCCCAGTCACGGCCCGCGGCCCTGCGAGTCCGCGGCTCCGGCGCTGTACCGCCCTTCCTCCGCGCTCCGCCCTTCTTGCGGGTGTTGATGCACCCCTTGCCGCCAAGAGTGTGATTGGCGGCAGTTCTTTCGCAGCGCATAGCGCGCACGCGGGGGCCGCTGTGCAGTCCACCGCCTTATGCTCGGGTCTGCCGCAGCGATAACATAAACCGCTGCGGTCAACTTCTCCTGGGCAGGTCGACCTAGTGTGGCCGACCTCTAAGCACTTAAAGCAGCGTAGGGTGCGAGGCCCAGAAGCGCACCCTCACGGAGCTCCACCATCTGCAGATGCCCCGCCGCCGCCATCTTTTTAGCCGCTCTACGGGGGCCCGTAGCCAGCGCTACCAAGGCCTCGCCCGAGACGCCGGATTTGCCCCCGTGAAGTCCGCCATTGCGCACCCTGCGAACTGCGACGCACTCCCCAGACTTCTCTTTCGAGATGGAGTCATCAATACCCGTTAGTCGCAGCTCGCTGGACTTCACGGGTCTGTGGACTCGAACCCCCTCAACAAAAAGACGCCTTATTTTGGCGGCCAGTACCTCCGCTTTCAGGGAGTCGGCGCCCGGTAGCTCAATTATGCGCGCGCCTGTAATAGACTCGCGCATACGAGCCCCCTCGAGTCCCATCGCGGCGAGGTTTATCTCTCGCCTCGCCGTCTTCAACACCTTCGTGTAGTCGAGCCCCTCTGGCGCATCCGGCTCTATCGTAATGACGACGGCGGCGGACTTAGGAGCCTTTGGACCCCTCTTCTTGCGCTTGCGCTTCCTTCTCTTCCTCGTCGGTGGCGGCTGTTCTTGCTGCTGCACCGGTAGCGGCGGTGCAGCAATCACCGACGGTGCCTTCTTGGATTTGGCCTTCCGGCCGACCACTGTTGACCACGCCTCCTGTAAAGGGGGAGGCGTGGCAAGGGCGGGAACAGAATCCCGGGACAATCGCGAAGGCCTGCTAGCTGCACTTACTCTTCGTGACGGAAGGACCGGCGAAGGCAAGTGTGGCGGCGAGGCGTGCGTCTCCATAGGCAAGGGCGTCATAGAGCGACGCCGCTCGGGGGTGTAAGTGGCCCCCAATTTATTTGCCAGCTTCTTTTCAAGTGCCTGCTCGACCCTCGCGGCTATGGCCTCAGCCATTTCAGCGGGGGGAGCGGCGGGCACGGTCGCGGGTGGACGCGCCCGGAGCTCTGCAAGCTCTTTGTCCCTTCTTTTGAGGTCCTGTTTTAGGAGCTCTAACTCTCTCTTCAAGCTGGCGTTGGTGTCGCGCAGCAGAGTTTCCTCCTCAGTCGTTTCCCGGTGCGCGAGCACCCGGGCAACCCCATTCACATCCATGGCAACCTCTTTGAGGGCCTTGACGAAGGTCCCTTTGAGGTTGCCAGACGACTGGGCCACCTTCATTATGCATTTCGAGCTCTGCGCTAATCTGCCGCAGAGCTCGACAAGGGACAACAGGTCCGGGTCCCCGGACTCCCTGGCGACGGCGAGGACCGATTCGTCCGACACCCGGCGCTCCCTGACCCGGGCGGTGATGTCCATCACCTCCTTTTCCGCCCGTAGGCGTAGTTCGCGTTCCTCCTGATCCAACAGGTCCCGTTTGGCCTTAGCCAATCCGGCATAATGGCCTGTGGTAGGAGGACGCCCTCTTCCTCTCTTCGACGACCTTTTCGTCACGTTCTCTGTGGGGCCAGAACCCCATGTTGGGTCGTGCTCATCATCCGAGCCCGACAAGACCATTCTCTTGCGCTTAGGTCGCGCATCAGACGCTGCAGACATTGCACTGTCGCATGTCCTACCCCTCTGTATCGTCTGAGTCAAGCTCGACAACCGACGACTGTCTACTAACCTAACCTAACCTACTAACTAACCTAACCTAACCTAACCTAACCTAACCTAACCTAACCTAACCTAACCTAACCTAACCTAACCTAACCTAACCTAACCTTTTTTTTTTTTTTTTACATCGGAAAGGCCTCGCCTACCGCGCCCCTTGGGGAGGGCGCCGGTTATGTGGCTAGTGCGGCTAAGATGGAAGATGCCGCATTTACCCACTAAAACCCGATGTGGCCTTTCGCGCTTCAGGGGCGGGCAAGGGAATGTAGACTACCATGTAGGCCCGCCCTGCGCTAGTGACGACTTCAATGAAGGAGCCTCAGGCCACTGAGGACATCCTACTTCGCGGGGCCTGTGCAATGCAGACAGCGGTTCCCCAACCACTACCTGCTGGCTCACCCCGCGGTATGCGACGACGCAAGCGGCTGAACCGCTCTTATCACGCGGACCGCGCTTCCTCTTGGTTTCGGGGGGAATACACCCCCTACTCCCGACGATATGGCCCGAAGGCCGGCCCTTTGCCGCACAGAGTGCGCAGGAAGGTGTCGACGCCGCGCACGACGCCGACACGTGACCCTCGACACCGCAGCGGTAGCAGAGACCGCTGCGGTCCTCCTTGTTAGGACAAGTGGGCACGGTATGCCCAAGCTCTAGGCACTTGTGGCACCTCAGTGGTCTGGGCTCGAGCAGAGTGATCTGCGCCGAGCTCCAGCCGACAAGGAGGCGCCGTGCCGCCACCAACTTCTTGACTGCCTCTACAGGAGCCTGGACCCAAATGGTCCCCAGCCCTCTACCACTACGACGTATTTCGCCGGACCTCAAAAACGAAGCCTCACACCCAGCTATCTGAGCCGCTGCGCGCAGAACCTCCTCCTTCGTTATCGAGTCATCCAGACCGGTGATCCGCAGCTCCCTGCACTTCACCGGTCTGGAGACTAAAGCGGCCTCGCCAAGGACTTGGCGGATCCTATCTGCGAACTGGTCCGCTTTGGACGCGTCACCCCCAGGCAGCTCAAGGATACGGGCGCCGGTAACGGCCTTCCGCATCTTCACCTCACCAAGACCCAACTCACCGGGATTAACATTTTCCCGGGCCTTCGAGAGAATGGACGCATACGTCATCCCCGACCGTTCACCTTCCCGACTGAGCGTCAGCACTACGGCTGGCGCTTTTGGCACCCGAAGTTTGGGTTTTCTTCTCTTCTTCTTTTTCTTCTCTTTAGGTGCGGACGGAACCGCACGAGAAGGTTGGGAACTCTTAGCAACTGCCCCGATAATGGGAGCTTGCGGAGCTGGGACGGCGGCAGGTGTTTTTGCCGCTTTCTTTTCCTTCTTTTTGGTCTTCTTACTGACGACCGTTGCCCAGGTCTCCTCTTGATGAGGGGCTGGAGGAGGGTCGGAAGAAGGGGTCACATCCTTGGGTATTGTGCGACGCCGCCCGCTTGACTGCGGGACGGGGGATGCAATTGGCATCGCAGGGGTTAAATCCATGGGACTCATGACTCGGGGAAGCTCCTCAGGCAAAGTGTTCGCCTGGGAGGTCCGATCTGCCAGAGCCCTTTCTACAGCGGCAGCAATAGTGGCCGCTAACGCCTCTTCAGTCATGCCAGGAGGATTTTGGGATCCTCGTGCGCGGGACGCCAACTCCATCTCGTCCAATTCATTGCGCATCCTTTCTATGACGAGCACCTGCTCGTCGTATTGCTTCTGCAGGCGTTCGTACATTTCCTGCAGAATAGCAACCTCCTTGTCCGGCGTGCGCTTGACCATTACTGTGGCGATGGAACACAGTTCTGTAGCTACCTCTTTTAATGCTTTCACAAAGGTCCCTTTTAAATTCCCGGACTTCTCCGCGACCTTAAGCACAATCTTCGCGCCGCCCTGAAGACGCGCGTTCAGCTCTGATGTGGAAAGATACTCGGGGTCAGCCTGCCCCCGCAAGGCCTCTTCCCCAGATCGACGGCGAGCCCTAACACACGCCACCATACCAGAAAGCTCCTCCTCAGCTTGGAGCTGCAGCTCACGCTCCTTTGCCTTATTCAATGCCTCTTTGGCCTTTGCGAGCCCAACGAAATGCCCAGTGGTCGGTGGGCGACCACGACCTCTCTTTGAGATGTTCCCAGATGTTATGGGAGTCTTTGTTGTACTACCGCCTGAGGCGGGTGTGTCCTCTTCCGGGGCAGGTCGCTTGCGACGACGCCCCGAATCCGAAATCAGGGACTGTGTGCTTCCATAGAAGCCAGGTCCCATCGAGTCATCCGATAAATAGTCGTCATCCGACTCATAATCGATGTCAAAATCTTGGTGTCGACTGAATGACACAGGAGTCCGTTCCAAAGCGACCGAACATGGCCGCGAAAAACGAGAGATATCCTCCCTCGACGTCGATGCGGGCGAAGCCGCGGAATAGTGGGCGCCCCCCCCAGATACGTGGGGCTGCCCGTCCCGTGGGACGGGGAGGGATTCTCCTGTCGCGGGGCGACAGGTACCCTCCTGAGGTATTTGTTTTGTACCAGCACTATCCATTTTAAAACCACTGCTTACGGGCGCAGCAGCCCCTCCCAACTTGCGCTAGGGACCGAGACTACCCCCCCGGCCATCCATCCCATCGGCACGCCTCTAAACCTTGGGATTTGGGGGTTTTTTATTGAGGTTGACTCCTCGCGACTGTGCGAAAAGATCGAAAAGATCGCAAACCAGTCCGCTCCCAGACTGGGAGTAACGGTTTGCCCCCCCTGACCCGCCCACATGCGCCTCTGCTAAAGCAGAGGGCAGAGGACAGCACCCCGCGAGTATTTAGCCGACGAAGAATAATGCTCAAAGTAAACTTTAAGACTATTCCCCGTCGCCCAGGTGCACCGGCCCAAACTGTTGCCGTTCCCTGCAGAATTAAATTCAACAAGGACAAGCAACAGTCCAAGCACACGAGGAGGTAACCCGGCCGCACCCCAACTAACCTAACCTAACCTAACCTAACCTTTTTTTTTTTTTTTTTTTTTTTTTTGTAACCCAGGGGAAATGCCTCGCATACCGGTGCCACTGGGGATGGCACCGGTTATGTGGGACTAGTCCGCCATAGTGGCGGAATTACCCACTAAAACCCCTGGGATGGCCTTCGCGCGCGTCTGCGGACGGGGGGCTGGGCTCCCTTAAGTAGTTCGAACTACAGCTTCCCCCGCCCTGGCGCAATGACTACGCCGACGGAACATCCAGGCCACTGGATGCCCCGACCTTCGCGGTGGCCCGTGCAATGCGGGTAGTGACGTCCCCAGTCACTACCCGCGGGCATCACCCGCGGACTCCACGGTTTCGGCGGCTTGCCCGCCCGTAGCCCGTGGTGCGCGCTTCTTCCTCTGGGGAGAGGTTGTGCATCCCTGCCGCCAACTGAGTGGTTGGCCGGCCGTCCCAAACCCGCGCATAATGCGCATGCAGGGCCCGCTGAGCAGGCCACCGCTCGGTGTCCAGATTTGCCGCAGCGGTAACACAAGCCGCTGCGGTCCACCTCGCTGGTGCAGGTCGCCGCCGGAATGGCCGACCTCAGGCACCTGAAACACCTCAGGGTGCGAGGCTCGAGAAGCCGCACCCTCACGAGGCTCCACCCTATCTGGAGGTGTTTCGCCGCCGCAAGTTTCTTGGCGGCCTCTACGGGGGCCCGGAGCCACATGCTCCCTAGGCCGCGCCCGAGACGCCGGATTTCACCTGGTTTGAAGGGCGCCATTCCGCAACCAGCGAACTGAGCTGCACTCCAAACAACCTCCTCCTTGGACACCGAGTCATCAATGCCGGTGAGCCGTAGCTCACACGACTTGACGGGTCTGGTGACTCTCACCCCCTCGTCAAACAACCTCCCTAGTTTGGCCGCCAACACATCTGCCTTTCTGTCGTCGGCGCCCGGCAGTTCGAGGATGCGCCCGCCAGTTATGGCTTCGCGCATCCGAAGTCCGGGAATCCCCAGCGCGGCGAGGTTAAGCTCGGCCCTCGCCTTCTTAATCACTTCGTGATATTGGAGGCCCTCCGGGGCGTCCGGGCCGATCGTCACGACGACGGCGGGCGCTTTGGGGACCTTCGGTTGCCTCCTTTTTCGCCGTTTGCGGCGTTTCTTCTTCTTCTTCTGTGTCGGCGGTGGCGGCAATTGCTGCTCCTGCGCCGGTTGCGGCGGCGCAGGTTCCACCGACACAGCCCTCTTCCCTTTTTTCGCCTTACGGCCGACCACTTCAGTCCACGCCTCCTGTAAAGGGGGAGGCGTGGGAGCCACAGAAACCGCAGACCTCGAAGAGGATCTGCGAGCCGAACCAATGCGCCCCGCTTGAAGTACGGGTGACGCTTGAGGCGACGGCGTTGCCAACGCTTGCAAGGGCGTCGCTGAGCGACGCCTTTCGGGGGTGTAAACGGCCCCCTTGTCGTTTCCTAACTTTTTGGCGAGGGCTTTCTCGACCCTCGCGGCAATAGCGTCAGCCATCTCCTCTGGTGGAGGGGCCGACGGAGTCAACGCCGGTGGGCGGGACCGTGACTCGTCCAACTCCTTCTGGAGCCGCTCCAAGTCCCGCTTTTTCGACTCTAGGTCACGCTGGAGACTCTCGTTGTTCTCGCGTAACAACCTCTCTTCTTCTGTGGTCTCTCGGTGAGCGAGAGCCCGCGCCACGTCATGTACGTCTAGGGCAGCCTCCTTAAGGGCACGGACAAAAGTGCCCTTGAGGTTGCCCGACGTTGTTGCCACCTTCAGGATACATTTCGAGCTCTGCGCTAGACGTTCGCAGAGCTCGATCAGACATAATAAGTCCGGGTCGGCGCACTCTTTGGGTACTGCGAGGGCCACTTCGCCAGAGACCCGTCGCGACCGAATCCGGGCCGTCAGCCCCAAGACCTCCTCCTCAGCGCGCAGGCGCAGCTCCCTCTCCTCTTGGTCGAGGAGGTCCTTCTTGGCCTTGGCCAGGCCTACATAGTGGCCAGTAGTGGGAGGGCGCCCGCGCCCTCTCTTGGCCACCGGTGTCTTGTCCGGTCTCGGACCTTCACCCCATTCTGGGTCATTTGTCTCGTCCTCTGAGCCAGACAGAATGGCTCTTTTGTTTGGTCGCTTCGGACGGATGTCCGACACTAAAGATGCCGTACTTCCGTGCGTAGCGTCCTGTTCCGTCTCATCGTCGGAATCCAACTCCACGACAGAATCGTCGCTGGACTCCTCACCCAACTCATCGTCATCAACACTCAGCGAATTCCGCCGAGCTCTCCTGCTCCTCAACTTGCCCGCTTGGGCCGTAGATTGTTTTGTGCCCCCTCCGTAGTACGTGGGGCAGACGCGCTCCTTGTGGGAGCGCGTGCGGGATTCCCCAGCACCTGAAGTGCTGGGACCCGCCCGGAGACTATTTTCAAAATCAACCTTTTCCATGAGTTTTGGTACCACTTAATGGGCGTGGTGGCCCAACTACCCCCCCCCTGCGTTAGCGACCGGGACTACCTCCCCGGCCATCCATCCCCTCGGCACGCTTACACCTTGGGATTTAAGGGTTTTTTATTGAGGTTGGCTCCTCGCGACCGTGCGAAAAGATGGAAAATCGCATCGGTCCCCGGTCCCCAGACTGGGGATAACGGTATGCCCTAGCCACTCCCAGCAGCCTCTGAAAGCAGAGGAGAGGGAGCGGCAACCCCACCCCGTGGTTTTTTATAGTGGTTGTCTCCACGCGGCCCGCGTCTCAGACTGAGACACCGGCCACCGTTCCCCGTGATTGGGGTTTACGGGCGGCCCGACTAGCCGACGTAAAGTGTCAAACTAGCCGCGCCTGTTGGTGAGATTTTAGCCGTCCCAAAAACTGGGACGTTACCAGGGTGCACCACGAGGAGGTATCTCACCACGCACCCAACCTAACCTTTTTTTTTTTTTTTTTTTTTTTTTTTTTTTTTTTTTTTTGTAACCCAGGGGAAATGCCTCGCATACCGTGCCACTGGGATGGCACCGGTTATGTGGGACAGTCCGCCATCGTGCGGAATTACCCACTAAAACCCTGGGGGCCTACGCGCGCTTCTGGGGACGAGGGCAGGGCTCTTACGAACGTCAGCGTCAAACCCCCGCCCTGCGTCAATGTGCTACGCCGATGGGACATCCAGCCACTGGATGCCCCAACCTTCGCAGAGACCTGTGCAATGCGGACAGTAACTTCCCAGTTACTGCCCGTGCCTCTACGGAACTCCGGCTACGGTGGCTGACCCACCCTTGGCCGGCTCCGCGCGTCGCTCTCGGCCTTTCAGGGGCGGGAGCACCCTACTGCCGAGCATGTGGTTGGCTGGTTTACCCTTGCTAGCGCATAGTGCGCATGAGGGTGCTGCGACATGCCGCCGCCTTGTGTTTGGCTTGCCGCAGCGGTAACAGAGACCGCTGCGGTCTGTCTCCGCCTCGCAGGTCGACATCGTGTGGCCGACTCGAGGCAGCGAGGCACCGCATTGGGGGGGTTCAAGGAGCCGAACCGCGCCATACTCCAGCCTATTGCTAGCGTTGCTCCTTGGCTAGCAGCTTTGCGGCGGCCACCGGAGCCCTCAACCACATGCTGCAAGGCCTCTGCCCTGGCGGCGAAATCTCCCCGGGCGTNTCGGCGGCCACTCCCAACGATATCTCCCACTCCGCCAGAGATTGTAAAAACAGATCCTGTGCTCTGGCGGAGTGGTTAAGGTTGCTCTGGAGGAAGCCGTGTGGTCGTATAGGCATTAAACGACCATGGCTTCCTCCGGCGCCGACTGGCGCGACCCTCTACGTGGGGCTCCCGAGCCGGGAGCCTCCTTGGGTTTCACGACGGGGGGAGAGCAGCTTTTTCCCCCCATTGTGTGTTCCGCCGGCCTCTTACTTTCTGCACATACGCTGCACCTCGGTGCAGCTGTGCATCCCGCTGCTTTGTGCCCCTCACGACCACAGCGGAAACAAAGTCCGGTCCGGTCCTTAGCGGAGGGGCACCTGTCCCGGGTATGACCGATCCCCATGCACTTAAAGCAGCGCATGGGGCGGGGCTCCAACGCTCTTATTTGGGCCGCACTCCAGCCGATCAGGAGGCGGCCGGCCTCCACGAGCTTCTTTGCCGGGACTATGGGAACCTTAACAATTAAGGTTTGGGTTCCCCTGAGGCCCGGCCGGATCTCGCCGGCCCTTATTTCCGCGGCGGCACATCCCCCTTTTGCCGCCAGCGCCGCAACGACCTCTTTGGCGGACACCGAGTCGTCGAGCTCGGAACCCGGATGTCCGCACACTTTGTGGGGCGCGTAATCTGCGCCACTTCCCCCACCGTCGCGCGCAGGCCCTCCGCGAGCGGTCCGCAGCCTCTGCTCTGCCCTCGCCACCGATTTCAAACAGGCGGGCACCCGTCGCGGCCTCTCGCATCCGGATGGAGCTTATGCCCATCGCGGAGAGCTTGAGCGCTTCTCGCGCCTTTGCGAGTACCGCCGGGTAAGTCGCCCCTTTTCCACCGCCTCCGGCTGCAGGGTCAGAACGACTGCAGCGGAGCGGGGGGACACCAGCTTCACCTTTTTGGTGGGGGCCGGTTGTTCCGTGACCTTGCTGGTCACCTGGGTCTTAGGGGCCGCCGTGGCGTTCTGCCTTTGGCCCTTCTTTCCCCTGCGGACCACGGTCGCCCAGTCATTTTGTCCCTGCAGAGGGGACTTCTCTGCCCGCGCCGATGAGGACTCCGCTTGTATGCCCTCCTGGGTTGGTGGGCCCTTCTTCTTGGCGCCCCGTACCGCAGCCCGCAGCGGGGGTTGAGGCGGTCCCGCCTTTGGAGCCGTTTTAGCGGATGTGGGCTCCTGCGCTTTCCTCCTATCCGCCGCCAGAGGGGGCCGTACCGTTTTAGCTGGTAGGAGGCGGTCCTCCAGCCCAGCTAAGCGCGCGTTGACCATGTCGCCCAAGGACATGGTCAAGGAGCGTTGGAGCTCCGCCATCGCTTCAGCAAGCGTTGGCTCGTTTCCCCCCGTGATAGGAGCCCTTCTCTCCTGACGAAGAGCTGCCCTGGCCTCCTCGAAGTCCCGCTTAAGGGCCTTATTTTCCTCCTCCAGGCCATCCATGCGCCTCATGGCTGCACCCAACTGGGCCTGGAGTCGGCGGGTTTCCTCTGCCAGTGTACGGTTGGCGAGAACTTCGACCACATCCTGGAGGCAGATGGCAGCGTCATTGAGCTCCTTCACAAAGGTGCCTTTCAGGTTGCCCGAGTGTCTGGCAACCTGAAAGATGCGGCTTAAAGCACCGCCCGCCGCAGCCCTCAAAGTCTCCGTATTCTGGCTCTGTGGAGCCGGAGTCGGCGTTGGCGTACCTCTAGGCTCCATGTCCGGGAGCGACGAAGATGACGCCTTCATAAAGGCCCTCCTCCGAAGAGCCTTCTCCCTCAATTTCTTTGGCGGTAAGGGCCTCCTCAAACAGCAGTGGCTGTATACGTACGGTGCCCTGTGAATGGCCCGTCTTTGATGATTTGCCACGCCTTGCTGACAAACCGCCTTGTTTTTTATTTTCCCTGCAGGGGCCCTCTACGGCTCCCTCAGAGCCGGAATCCGAGGACACTGGTCCCGAAGGGGAGCGTTTGCGACCTCTGCTCGCCCTCTGTTCGCTCAGAGCTGATCCTCCACGAGAACCCTCCATGTCCAGCGAACCCACCGACGTAAACAAGCCCGGAGGCAACGACCCATCCGAGTCGAACTCAGACATAGTTTATGTCCAAAACCAACCAAAACGCAAAAATAATTCAGAGTCCAAAAGAGTGCCAAGTTATCATTTTTGCGTGTACAATCCGTATAAGAGAAGCCAAGTCAACGTTCTAGAAGTCTTCGATACCGTATTGAAAGCCAAATCGTTGTTATTTTTCCAAGATCCGTCACCGAAAGAGAAAATAAACAAATACGAATAAAATAATTATAAATAGAAAATGAAAAGAAATATATAAATAAATAGATACAAGACTCCACCCCTAACAACACCAACAGGGTTGGTGAGTAAGGGAGGGAAGAAAAAGATGAAAGAAAATAAAATATATAAAAATGGGAATTTGATAGAACGCCAAAAAATTTTTCCCATACAAAATGTATGGGAAAAATTTGGAAGATAATGTCGTCTAAGTATAGAAAACGACTTTTTTGAAAAAAATAAATAAAAAAATAAGTAATAAAGATAGACAAAAAATGAAAAAGCCAGAAGAAAGAGAAAATTTTTCTGCACCGAATTCACCTCAAATACCAAAGTACCCTCACTTGCTACTATGGAAAAATGAGTAACCTAACCTAACCTAACCTAACCTAACCTAACCTAACCTAACCTAACCTAACCTAACCTAACCTAACCTAACCTAACCTAACCTAACCTAACCTAAACCTAACCTAACCTAACCTAACCTAACCTAACCTAAACCTAACCTAACTAACCTAACCTAACCTTAACCTAACCTAACCTAACCTAACCTAACCTAAACCTAACCTAACCTAACTAACCAACCTAACCTAACCTAACCTAACCTAACCTAACCTAACCTAACCTAACCTAACCTACCTAACTAACTAACCTAACCTAACCTAACCTAACCTAACCTAACCTAACCTAACCTAACCTAACCTAACCTAACCTAACCTAACCAAACCTAACCTAACCTAACCTAACCTAACCTAACCTAACCTAACCTAACCTAACCTAACCTAACCTAACCTAAACTAACCTAACCTAACCTAACCTAACCTAACCTAACCTAACCTAACCTAACCTAACCTAACCTAACCTAACCTAACCTAACCTAACCTAACCTAACCTAACCTAACCTAACTAACTAACCTAACCTAACCTAACTAACCTAACCTAACCTAACCTAACCTAACCTAACCTAACCTACCTAACCTAACCTAACCTAACCTAACCTAACCTAACCTAACCTAACCTAACCTAACCTAACCTAACCTAACCTAACCTAACCTAACCTAACCTAACCTAACCTAACCTAACCTAACCTAACCTAACCTAACCTAACCTAACCTAACCTAACCTAACCTAACCTAACCTAACCTAACCTAACCTAACCTAACCTAACCTAACCTAACCTAACCTAACCTAACCTAACCTAACCTAACCTAACCTAACCTACCTAACTAACCTAACCTAACCTAACCTAACCTAACCTAACCTAACCTAACCTAACCTAACCTAACCTAACCTAACCTAACCTAACCTAACCTAACCTAACCTAACCTAACCTAACCTAACCTAACCTAACCTAACCTAACCTAACCTAACCTAACCTAACCTAACCTAACCTAACCTAACCTAACCTAACCTAACCTAACCTAACCTAACCTAACCTAACCTAACCTAACCTAACCTAACCTAACCTAACCTAACCTAACCTAACCTAACCTAACCTAACCTAACCTAACCTAACCTAACCTAACCTAACCTAACCTAACCTAACCTAACCTAACCTAACCTAACCTAACCTAACCTAACCTAACCTAACCTAACCTAACCTAACCTAACCTAACCTAACCTAACCTAACCTAACCTAACCTAACCTAACCTAACTTAACCTAACCTAACCTAACCTAACCTAACCTAACCTAACCTAACCTAACCTAACCTAACCTAACCTAACCTAACCTAACCTAACCTAACCTAACCTAACCTAACCTAACCTAACCTAACCTAACCTAACCTAACCTAACCTAACCTAACCTAACCTAACCTAACCAACAGTCGCTCTCGAGCCGTCTCGGAGAGCGCACGCGTCCGCCGGAGCGGTTTGCGCCCTTGGCTGCTTTTGGCCGCCAACAGGTGCGAAGTGCTGCGACTGGCTGCGATCCGGCGCAGAAGGGCGCAGAAGAGCGCGGCGGGCTGCAGCCGGGCGCGAGCGGCTGCGGAAGGCTGCGTTTGGGTGCAGCCGGGCGCGGAAGGGCGCAGAAGAGCGCCCCCTCAGCAAGTTGCTCCTGCCGGCCGGGCGCCAAAGTGCCGCAGAAGGGCGCTTTTTGGCGCCAAAAGGCGCACTCGGCAGCGAGCGGCTGCGGAAGGGCGCCGTCGGCTGTGCACGGCTGCATTCGGGCGCAGTGCGGCGCACTCTGCTGCAAGAAGACGCGATTGGCTGCGGAAAGGGTGCATCTGGCTTAGAATTTTAGCCATTGTTGCCGCGGTTGGGTGCATTCCGGCGCAGAAGGGCGCAATTGGCAGCGGGTGCAGAAGGGCGCAAAGGGTGCAGAGGGGTGCTTCGGGCGGTTTTGCGGAGTGATTGTTCGTTTAGTGAAAGTTTAGTGTTGAATTATAACAGACAAGATGTGCAGTGATAGATTGGAGGAAGCGAGGGTGCTCAGGGATGGCGCCATCACCAGCATGGGCGCCTCCCGGAACACCAAGAGTGAAATAAGGGATGCGGTGCTGAAGGCAGTGAAAAGACTCTATGAGCTCGTCAAGGACTCGGAGGAAGAACTGAAGAAGGGCAGGTCCACTCCTCAAAGACAAGGGAAAGGAGGAAATAACTCAAATAGGCAGGAGGAGATGATAAGGATTTAGGACAGCAAGCGGAACTAATAAAGGAAAACGGGAGGAAGTTGGACGTCATACGGAGTGAGCAAGCTAAGTTGGGCAGATGTGAAGCGGGAGAGGTCAAGCAGGAGATACTGAAACTGAGGCGGGAACAGAGAGGGACTGCCACCAAGGAGGCTTCTGGACGTGTACCAAAGATCAGGGTCAGACAGGAGAGGGCACGCAAGTCCATTATAGTCCCGTTGAGTGAGGAAAAGGATGGCAGTGTGGATATGCTCATTAAGAAGCTGTCGGAGATTGTGGATGATAGTGGACTGGAGATAGATGAGATCAGGCAGACTCGGGATGGGAAGAAAGTGGTTTTGGGATTCGGAACTGAGGGAGAAAGGGAGATGGCGTTGGATGCTATAAGGGACAAGGGATTCAGCTACAGACTGGACGGTGCTAAGTACCCACTGCTGGAGATATGCAACGTGCTGACCAACGTCATCTCCGTCGACCCAAAGATAGTGGAGACTGCCATCATGAAGGACAACAGCACGATATTTGGAAGGCAGATGTATGACTGCGAGAATAACAGCCTCAAGGTGAAGTACATAAAGAAGACATCGCGCCCTCACCTAAGCAATCTGGTCGTCGAGGTTTCCCCCTGGCTGTGGAGACCGATTCTGGAGCAAGGGTGGCTCAGCGTCGGCATCCATAGGGCTTCTGTTCGGGACAAGTCTCCTCTGGTCCAGTGCACTAACTGTCTCCGCTACGGGCACACGAAGCGATTCTGCAAAGAAGCGGAGACCAGGAAGTGCGCTCACTGCGGAGGGGACCACCTCAGGGAGAAGTGTGAAAGTGGGCTGCCGGGGAGAAACCCACCTGCTGTAACTGCACCCTGGCCAAGGTAGGATCGGTCAACCACAGTGCGTTCAGTCCAGTGTGTGCAATCAGGAAAGGTGGGAGGACAAAACCAGAGCGAAGTATGACTATGATCAGTGTTGAGAATTTTCTAAGTGGAGTGTGCATAGTGGCGCAAAAGGCTGCAATCGGCAGCGACGGGCTGCGTGCGGCCGGCCGCTGCCGGTTGATGCCTTGCGTAAGTATGAGTGTGAGTGTTAGTGAACTGTGACCCGGCTTACAGGACTATAGATAAGCATTAGCTAAGTGTTAAGTGTAACTGTAATCTGTCTAACGTGTATAGTAGGTGTTATCGGTTCAAGAATTCTCCTAAGTGAAGGGCGCAAAAGGCAGCAATCGGCAGCAGCTGGCTGGTTGAGGCCGGATGTTGCCGGTTGCTGTCTTTGTACGAACGTGAGTGTGAGTGCCAGTAAAGGGTAACCCAGCCTACAGCTAAGTACAAGGTATGAAGTGCAAACTTATCTTACTTGTCCAAAATGTGCAGTTGATCAAAATTTTTCTAAGTGAGGGGTGCAAAAGGCCGCAATCGGCAGCAACCGGCTGGGTGTGGCCGGGTGCTGCCGATTGATGTCTGTATACTGGTGCGAGTGTTAGCGGAGTGTGTTCTAGATTAATGAGTGTCAGGGAAGTGTGTCCTAGCCTACAGTTAAGTTTAAAGTGTTAGAGTGTACATTTGTCAATTGTCTAGATTGATTAGTATAGTAAAATTTTCTAAGTGAAGGGCGCAAAAGGCTGCAATCGGCGGCGACTGGTCGCGTGCGGCCGGGCGCCGCCGGTTGCAGTCTTTGTACGAAAGTAAGTGTATTGCGATCTAGCTTACAGTTGTATATAAAGTGTCAAAGTGTAGATTTGTCTAGTGTGTATAAATTGTTCAGCATATCTAAAATTTTCTAAGCGAAGGGCGCAAAGGGCTGCAGTCGGCAGCAACTGGCCGCGTGCGGCCGGGCGCTGCCGGCTGCAGTCTTTGCATGTGTGTCAATAGGAATGTCAGGGAAGTGTGATCTAGCCTATAGTAATGATAGTGTTAAAGTCCAATTGTCCAATGTATATAGTTTGTGTAGATTTTCTAAGTGATGTGTGCAAAAGGCTGCAATCGGCAGCAACTGGCCGCGTGCGGCCGGGAGCTGCCGGTTGCAGTCTTCAGGTGTATAACTGCGTGATGCGACCTGGCTTACAACTATGTATAAGCACTGTTAAAGGGATGAACCTTTCCGGTTGTTAAACTTTTGTATTTGATTAGATAAGTTGTGTAAGTGTAGGGCGCTAAAGGGCGCAAAGGGCAGCAATCGGCAGCAACTGGCCGTTACGCGACCCGGGGCTGCCGGTTGCTGTCTTCAGGGGTTTATAGTAGTTTCACGCGACCTAGCTTGTAATTAGGTATAAGTATATTTAAAATGATTAACCTGTATAGTTGTAAAATTTCTGTATTTGAGTAAAATAATTTCTAAGTGTAGGGTGCAAAAGGCAGCAATCGGCAGCAACTGGCCGTTATGCGACCGGGGGCTGCCGGTTGCTGTCTCCAGGGGGATTGTAGGATTATGCGACCTAGCCTGTAAATACGCATAAGTACTTTTAAAATGATTAACCTCTATAGTGTAGAACTTCTGTATTTGATCAGAATAAATTCTAAGTGTAGGGCGCAAAAGGCAGCAATCGGCAGCAACTGGCCGCGTGCGACCGGGGGCTGCCGGCTGCTGTCTTCAGGGGTATAATAGTGTGATGCGACCTAGCTTACATCCTGTATAGCTATTGTGAAATGATGAACCTCTTTAGTTGATAAGTTTTTGTATAAGTTTTTGCATTTTATCAGAATATCTGTGTAAGTGTAGGGCGCTAAAGGGCGCAAGGGCAGCAATCGGCAGCAACTGACCGTTATTCGATTGGGGGCTGCCGGTTGCTGTCTTCAGGGGGTGCAACGGCGTTATGCGACCTTGGTCACAGCCTAGTATAACTGTATTAATTGTTATTTGATTAGTGCTAAATTTTTGTAACTGGGTAAATTCCTTTTAAAGTTAAGTGTGCAAAAAGGTGCAAAAGGGTGCAAAGTGTGCAAAAGGGCGCAAAACGGCGCAAAGGGCAGCAGTCGGCAGCAGCTGTTAGTTTGCGAATAGAAGCTGCCGAATGCTGCCACAAGGTATGCCTAAATTGCTATCATGATGTTAATTATGAGTGAAAGATAGCAAAGTTGATTAATTTGATTAGTAAGACTAGTTTTAAGGACCAATTGTCCCCAATCCAACCTTACCTCTACCTCTTTTAGTTTCTTTTCCCTCTTATTTACGATCTGACTCCTTCCTTTAGTCTTCCCATTCTTTCCCACTGGGTAGCACTTCTACTCGCTATCCAGAGGACTTTATTTCCTATCTTTCCTAGATCCGTCCTCTACCAAAAAGTCCCCGTGGAACGTCAACACGAAGGCACCACGGGGACAAGCTACAATACTTTCCTATCACCTTCCTCAAACAGTTATAATATTGTGAAACAAATTTTCAGCTTGGAGAATAAAAAAAAAAAAAAAAAAAAAAAAAAAAAAAAAAAAAAAAAAAAAAAAAAAAAAAAAAACCTAACCTAACCTAACCTAACCTAACCTAACCTAACCTAACCTAACCTAACCTAACCTAACCTAACCTAACCTAACCTAACCTAACCTAACCTAACCTAACCTAACCTAACCTAACCTAACCTAACCTAACCTAACCTAACCTAACCTAACCTAACCTAACCTAACCTAACCTAACCTAACCTAACCTAACCTAACCTAACCTAACCTAACCTAACCTAACCTAACCTAACCTAACCTAACCTAACCTAACCTAACCTAACCTAACCTAACCTTTTTTTTTTTTTTTTTTTTTTTTTTTGTAACCCAGGGGAAATGCCTCCATACCGGTGCCACTGGGGATGGCACCGGTTATGTGGGGCTAGTCCGCCATCGGCGGAATTACCCACTAAAACCCCTGGGTGGCCTACGCGCGCTTCTGGGGACGGGGGCAGGGCTCTCGTTGAAAACGAATGTCAGCAACAGACCCCCCGCCTGGCGTCAATGGACTACGCCAAGGACATCCAGGCCACTGGATGCCCCAACCCTCGCAGAGACCTGTGCAATGCGACAGTAACTTCCCCAGTTACTGCCCGCCGGCCTCTGCGGAACTCCCGGCTGCGGTGGCTGCACCACCCTTGGCCCGGGCTCCGCGCTTCGCTCTCGGCCTTTCAGGGCGGAGAGCACCCTTACTGCCGAGGCTGTGGTTCGACGGGCGGCCCTTGCTCGCGCAGAGTGCGCAGTGGGGCGCCGCCGAACATGTCGCCGCAGTGTGGTCCGGTTTGCCGCAGCGTAACAAGACCGCTGCGGTCCGTTTCTGCCTCGCAAGTCGATCTGGCGTGACCGACTTCGAGGCAGCGGTGACATCGCAATGGGCGGGGTTCGAGGAGCTGAACCCGCGCCATGCTCCAACCAATTGAAAGGCGCTGCTCTTTAGCTAGCGCCTTCGCTACTGCCACCGGCGCCTTAAGCCACATGCTGCCAAGGCCTCTGCCTTGGCGGCGAATTTCCCCGGGGGTGAGCTCCCCCATGCCGCATCCCGCCTTTTGGGACGCGGCCCAGAACCACTTCCTGCTTGGTGACAGAGTCATCCAGGCCGGTGATGCGCAGCTCACTGCACTTCACCGGTCTGGTGACCCGGACATCGTCACCAAGCAGCCTCTCCATTCGCCTCGCCAGAACATCGGCCTTCAGCGCATCCGCTCCCGGGATCTCAATTATGCGCCCGCCGGATATGGCGGTGCGCATGCGGATGCCCTCCGGGATCCCCAATTCCCCCAGGTTAATACCTTCTCTGGCCTTTTTGATGACGGCCGAGTATTCTAGGCCGCCCTTGGCCGCATCCGGGGTGATCGTCAGTGCGATCGCCGGCGACTTTGGCACCCGCGGCTGCTTTCTCCTTTTGCGCCTCCTGCGCTTTTTCTTTTTTGCCGGCTTCGGCTGTGGCGGCTTCACAGCTGGACTTCCAGCCGGCTTCTCCCTTCTCGTTTTCGTGCCGCGCGCCGCTACGGTGGACCACGCCTCCTGTAAAGGGGGAGGCGGGGTAGCAGCGGCTGTCTCCGACGCAACCGATCTCCTGCTGGTGGTGACGCTGATTCGGCTCGATCCGAGGATCGGAGACTGAACCGTCGCCAAGGCCTGCGCTATGGGACTCGAAGACCGACGCGATTCAGGGGTGTAAAGGACCCCTTTCCTACGCGTCGGCAACCGCTCCACAATGACCCGTTCCACCCTTGAGGCAATAGCCTCAGCCACGGCTTCGGGTGGAGCCTGCCTTTCCACCGTTGTTCGTCTGGACCTGAGCTCTTCCAGCTCTCTCCGCATCTGAGCGAGGTCCCTGTCTCTATCTTTAAGCTGGTCCTTCAGCGAAGCGACTGAGTCGCGAAGGACCGCTTCCTCCTCTGATGCCTCCCTGCGCATGAGTACGCTGGCCACACCTATGAACGTCAAGGGCAACCTCCTTAAGGGCCTTAACAAAGGTACCCTTGAGGTTGCCCGACGACTGCGCCACTTTTACAATACACTTGGAGCTCTGCGACAGTCGGCCGCAGAGCTCAAGGAGAGACAGAAATTCCGGGTCCGC